>JANRGW010032890.1:0-37765 GCA_024733675.1 Psilopsiagon aymara | reverse complement strand
GGGGTTGGGGTGAGAGATCCCTGTGGGGAGGTGAGAAGGCGGTCAGAGCAAGTGTGTGCTAGAGGAGGTAAACCCCCTCAGTGAGAGGTTTGGTGAGGGACTGGGCTGACCTGTCCTCCTGGAGGTGGTGGCTGAGGTGGAAGGCGTTTGAAGAGAGGGGGAGATTGAGGTGGATGGAAAGAAAAGTGGTGTTTGGTGTCAGAGTTTCCCACCAGGATGGCTGTGGGTGGCTCTGGCTTTGCGGGGACCTCGATGGCATGAGGAAATGCGCCTGGTTTGCCTGGTTCAGATAGCTCAGACAGGAGCCGAGAAGCGGTGCTCTCCAGGCTGTCCTGTTTTGGTGTTTTCAGGTGTTTCAGTGGCGTTGCCCTTCCTCCAAGGTTGGCAGAGCCTGTGTATTCCCCTTCCTCTTTTCTCCACCTCCCAGTCCGCTTCCCTCTGAATACATCATCAGTCATTTCCCTGAGCTGTTGTGGTTAAGGGCCTCCCCAGCCTGGCTGACAGGGCAGTGGTGAGGCCTGCCTGCTGCTGACTGCTGTTTTTTCCTCTTTCTTTTGGTTAATAACCTTTTTTTTTTTTTATGCCCTGCCTGTTGATTCTCATGCAGAGTGCGAACATGGCTATGCCTCAGCCTTCCCCTCAGTTCCAAGTCCTGGACTACAAGACCCAAAGCCCACGCGGAGGCTGAGCCGGGCAAGAAAACACAGCGGCAGTGGCAGCAATGCAAGTCTTGCCAACAGGTATGATGTGGGCAGGAACACGTGGGATGCAGGGATGATGAAGCTGAAGAAGAAGGCTGGAGGCAGAGGAGAGAAACTTGCCCTGTGAGGAAAAGGGGAAGAATCTGAGGGGTTCAGAGCTGGGAGACACTAATACAGTGTCCATGCTAGGTCCATGGCACTGAGAGCAGAAGGGACACAGGGGAGCTGTATCTGCAGTGGCACTGCCAGCTGTCTCTGTGCTAAGGCTTACATGCTGCAGAGGGAAAAGGAATAGGGAGGTCTGTTCATAGGGTTGAGGGAGGAGGTAGGCAGTAGCTACACCCATTATATACAGCTGGTGTCTTTCCAACCCAGAAGTCACTGCTTTTAAGGGATAGCTTGTGTGCAGCCTGGGTGCTCTGGGATTGTAATGACAGGCATGATTTGAAGCAAGGAAGTGGTATTTTGAAATGGATCCCCTACAACAAATGGGAGAGAGGGAGATGACTGGCTGCTATGTACAACATGTTAAAAATTCAGCTCAGGAAAACGAAGCTGTCTTTCACTCTGCCTTTCAGGGCAGTGGGGTTTCCCAGCTTTCTGATTGCTGGGTAATTGTAGAACTCCATGTTTTGACAGTTCTCTTATTATACAGTATTTCTTGGTTTCTTTAATCTTGAAGAGGCAACAGGGTTAAGCCTGTCACTTGATGCTGTGATAGAATCTGCCTCTACTCTCTTTTTCCTGTTCTTTTTATTTTCTTTCACTCCATTCTGTACGATTGTTCAGACCTTGTTGAGACCTTCTGGGATAGAGAAACTTCAGAAACAGAAAGTATGATTTTGAAAACGTAATTGCAAGCTTGCTTTTACTGCAGCAGGGCTTGTGCAATCCATAAAATAGTGGCAGGTGGCTCAGGTGACTAAAGCTTTCTTAAGGCCATTGGGAAGTGCCTATAAAGGCCTAAGGGAAAGGTGCCTTTGCTTGCAGTGATTCTGCTTCGGCAGCATTTGATAATAAGGGTTCTTTGAAGTGATGTTAGGACACCTTGCTGTGGGAAGGTTTTCTTTATCACCATCAGCATATCTTGAGCTCTTTATGTGCTGTGTGTTTATATTTACTTCTATCCTTCATCCAGCCTCTCCTGATTTCAGAACAGTTGTAGTCCTTTACTTTGTGCCTTGAACCAAAGTCCCAAATCCGAGTGACTTTGTGTTGGGGAATTCTGGCAAATGCTGAATTGAGATATGCATTTTCCCCCTCTAGGTTTCTCACATACTGTTTTTCCATCCCACATCTCTTTCTCTGAAAGGCCTTTGTCATGGCAACCTGCCCTTCTCCAGAGGGGGCTGGAAACACATTCCCCTCAGGAGCTCCTTAGCATGGAATCCAGCAACCTGTAGGCTGGAGAGGGATGCAGAGCACTCCCTGTCCCTGGGGTCTGGCTGCTCTCATGGGGCACCTTCCTGTGCTGAGACCAGCCTGCTGGGCTGACAGTGCTGAATATATTGATGGTGGGGGGAAAGGCAAGAGAAGCAGAGAAGATACTTTCTGGTGTTACTTAAAACCTTAGTTTTTCAAGCAATAATGAGGCCAAATAGATTATTTGGAGTGAGATTGTTACCCAGTGTGGTGCCTTCCATGCTTGTTTTTGCCTCAGGGAGTGACCAATGCCAGGTCTCCTCCACTCCTTCAGACTGGGTCTTTCGGGGAGCTCAGATCTTATAGGCACAATTGGAAATGGAAGTTTCTTTTAGCACAAGTCGTAGCAGCTTGCACTTGCTGTAGGAGATGGCAGGCCTTCCAGATGTCTGCAGTGCCGGGAAGTGACAACTGTGAAGTTCAGGATGCCTCCAAATTCACTGCACTGTGTTTTGTGTGGTGCTGAGTGTAGCATCAGCCTTGTTTAAAGAAGGCTCTGTATCATCCCTTCCCGTTAAAATCAAAGGGACAATTCAGTAACTTCTGTCTAGTGGAGTCTGAATGGACTTTGAATTAAACATGAAGTCTTGATGAGGGGCAAAACTTACATTTCATGTGTGGACAAGAGATTTTCTTAGATTGCTTTTGTCTCAAAATGTATAATTTTGAACATAATAGAGAAATTAGGCATTTAGATCTTGTGCAGATCTTGTCGTTTAAAGGCCTCCTGTAAAAATGTCTCTCAAGCAACCTTGCAAAGCACAGTTGTCTTTTTCTTCTTTATTTATATGTTTTTAGAAGTCAACATGTATGCGTTGCTGTTGGTCTTTACTGAACCAAATAATCCATGATTATGTGGCTCAGGGTATTTACAGAGCCTGGACACTGTGTAATTCATAGTTTTAATCGATGTGTTTCCCTTCAGGATTTGCAGTCCAGACATGTTATGCCATGAACACCCACAGAAGTTCTGAGGAGCAGGCAGCCCAGCATTGGATAGCAGTGGCAGAGCAAATCTTATTCTTACAGAACTGTGATGGTCTCCCAGTCTCAGCAAAATAGTTCTGTTTTCTACTCTGAGCAGGGGTGTGCAGATAAGAGGGAAAACATTGCTTCAGTATTTCTCATTTTCATGATGCATATTTAAGGAGGATGTTTTATCTCAGTTGTGCAGCCAGCAGCAGATATGCTGCAGAGGGCTTCCCCTCTGCAATCCTCAGGACATTATCAGTAGGGATGTGCAGTGTTTTACAAGGGTATTTTAAAGACCTCATGTTGCAATCTGAGGGTTAAATCCTGAGTATATTTAAAACTATGTAGTCTTGGTTTAGTCAGGGGTATTTAGGTACTGAAAGTGACTCACCTGCAAAAATATGTGGAGAATTACAGTCTTTGTGACCTGGAGTTCATAAGAAACACTGGAAACTTTTTGTTTTAAATCCCATATAACACACAGCTAAAAGCAAAACCCCAAGCAGCTGAGTTAGTGAAATTTTGTTCAATTAGTATTTAATTTTACCTTTTTTTTTTCATTTGCTCTTTGACAAAAATATCTTCTGTTTTTTTGGACTGGGATGAAAAATGAAGAGAGATTTATTGTAATATACAGGATCACTTATTAATGTTCAGTCCTTCTGAAGACACTTATGGGGCAGAAGCTGAGCTCTGTAGACTTCCTGGAGAAGTGAAGTAGCCCATGCTGGGAGTACAGTTCTGTGGGCACATAACATCAATGTCACTGGAAACTGCTCTTAGGAACCCTCCATGTGCAGTTCTAAATAGACCCAGTGATTTGAAAGGTTCATTGTAGTCAGTTAGCGTTAGACTGGTTTGATATTTGTACATTTTGGAAAATAATTGAGAAGACTTTCTAATCAATTTAAATCGTTGTGTCAGCAGGAAATAAAATGAACAGCAGAGATGCAAAATGATTCTCCCCCCCTTAACACAGTCAGTTTAATGAAGTTAAGATTTATACTGGAATCTGAAATTACGTTGCAATATTAGATTGTCATTTGTGTTTTGTTTTTATTTAGCCTCTCAAGCATGCTTAAAAAGTTTTTGGCCTGATCCTGGGGAAATGCCAAGCACCCTCCCAGCGGCCCTAGGAGCCCTCAGCTCTCCCCGGAGGCCTGTGTTGTTAAGGGTACTCAAAGAATCTATTGCTCAGTTCCATGGGGGAGGGTTTGATCTCCATCCAGTTTCTTTTTCCTTTCATTTTCCTCTCTTCCCATTATCCTCCCTTTTGTCTGAGGCTACTTCCCAAAGGCCTTTCAGACATCTACAGCCCAGTAGCAGGTTGGAATAAGCAGCTGTAGTGGGCATGGTAAGGCATTTTGGACATGGTATCTTGCACATTTGGGTGTCAGGGTTTCTCTGCTCTTCTGGCTATTCTAGGGATGCAGCTCATTTTCTCTGTCATTGCACTCTCTTCTGCTACATCTGAAACTTTTTTTACATGCTTCTAAATCCCATCACTTGGTTTTGTGCTTAATCTTCTCTGTAGCCCTCCACTCTCGTAACCTTTGAAGCTGGTTTTTGAGGGTAGTAGTGGGCTTTAAGCTTAATTTGCTCACAGTGTCCCTGAGCAAGGATTGAGGGGGCAGGTAGGTTTGCATTACGTGCCTCTTGTAATGGCTTCACGTGCCACAGGCTCACTAACGGGTGCAGGAGCTGAGAGTATGTAGCATGTGTAGCTAGCTGCAAGTCAACCTTGGCTGGCTGGTGCATGAGAAAGCCTGGTTTCCCAGAGCAGCAGTGCTGTACAGCTGAACCTCACTGTGCAGAGGAGGAGTAAGGGGATTGCTGAACACTTGCTTAAGCACGGTTTTAAATATGTCTTTTCTGTCAGATGAGGCTCCCTGCCCCCCCATTGCTCTGATTGCTGAGTACCTGCCAGTTTTCAGTCCTTCCTACAGCCTTTGGAGTTAGGACAGTGCTGATTTCATTGGGGAACAGGAGGTACAGGGGGCTGAGTTGTCTCTTGTGTCAGAGATTCTGGAAGGAGCAAATTGCTCTGTCAGCCCCTGCTGGTCTACTGTTATGCACAAAGCCCCTTGCCCCTTTCTTCCCATCCCAGAGATCTGGTCTCTGAGGCTTTTGGTGGACAGCTTTGCTGCTTTCTTCCATGTATCAGTTGTTATTTGTTTCTGGGTGATACTTTGTTTATTTGCTGGTGAGTGCTTTCTTTTTTCAACTGCTTGTGCTCACACTGGATCACGCCTTACTCCACAGCTGCTGACTGGGAGCTGGGTTTTGACTTGCTGTGTGTAGGTGGGCTAGGCTCTGACCCTTGTGTAATATACTGGGCATAGAGACTGCTTTTTGTCTCAAGTCTTGTAGCGCCAGGGAGCTTTATTGATGGCTCAGGACTTGGCTTTGCTTAGTAGAGTACAAATCCATGTGTGTAAACCAGAGAAGGGATGAGATTTGCTGGGCCATGTTTTGACTTATGCCACATTTTGATAAATGTATAAACAATGGGATTACTATGTGGAATCTTCTTGCTGCTGTTGAAGTTTTGGCTAGAAAGAGTTGGAGATAGGATCTTATCTTCCAGGAGAGAGCAATATATGAATGTGCTAGTTAATTTTTCAAGAAAGGAAAACTGGACACGGCTGAGCTGTTAAGGATTGAATCCCACTGTCCTGAAGCCTTGTACTGGAATACAGCTAATCGGGGCAGGTTGGCAGGTAGGGCTGCAACTCAACACTGTTCAGCCTCTGCAGATCGCATCTGCCCATTTGATATAATTTGCCCCAGTGCAATTTGCAAGTGTAGACAAGCGAGTCATGGTGATGCTGGAGTTTCTGTACCTGCTGGCAATAAATTGTGCCTTTCCTTGTCTCTGCCGATCTACATCAGAAGCTGAGATCCTGCCAACAATTTGGGAAGAAAAAAGTACCCCGTGGAGGTGAGGTTTTGTATGCAGCATCTTCTCAGTGATACTTGGCTTTGCAGTACAACTGGCAGCTTACCAGACAAAATACAGAAAGTGAGGGTGAACCCCGTAAATGGCATGAGAAGCATAAACCCCACACCCTGGAGAGGAGTGAGGCCTCCAAAAGTGCTGGGGCTAATGTAGCAGTTTCTATGGGGGATCTCACTGTATTCCCCTTTGTTGCCCTCTTTATTTTATAGCCCTCCAAGAAAGATGATCCTGCAGAGCTGCAGTTCTTGCTTTCCTTTGTGTATTAGTACCATAGCCATCCATAGGGAGATCTGTGTGGCAGGGAGTCTATGCAGAAACCCATGATTCTGGAATGAATTTATACTTTGGTACCTTCAGCAGGTGTAAAATGTAATTTGTGGTCTCTCCAGACTGTCTGAATTGTGTCTTTGTATAAACAAGAAGCAAGCCCAGCTGTTGATGTGATTTAGCTATAGCTCACCACTGCAGCATCACTGTGCTGTGAATTGTCACTTTGTGTGGCTGAAGGGTCTTGATCCCTTTGTCCTCGCAGATTTAGGGACCTCCTCTCCAAGAGCATGATGTTACGCAGCAGTGGGACTGTTAACTCAGGTCTCTTGCTTTACATGTTACAGCACTCTGCCCAGGTAGAGCTGTGCTGCAGCTGATGTGGACTGCCTCACTGATAGCAGTGCTGGTGCAGTGACAAGAAACTTCAGGTTTTAGTTCTTCAGTTGTTAGCCCCAGCTCCCAGAGAGATTTGGTGCCCTGGGATGCTGGGAAGGATATTTGTGCTAAACCTGGTCATCTGTTCCTCGAATTCCCTCATTTTCTCTCCCCATTATATTCAGTGTACAGTCAGTTCTCTGGTTTAAGTAGTATTCCTTGTTTGTCAAGTGTTCTGTTGGTTTCATCTTTCACTCTGATCATGTTTGTATCTTCTCTGTGTAATGCCTCATCCACAACACCTGCAGGGGTTTATCCTTCATGCGTTTGTTTAACCTGGCCTGACTCTGCTTGACAGTGTATTGGTTATCAGCTGTATGTTCTTTCCTTCTGCTCCCGTTTGTAGGTAAGACTGACTCTTCCCTTTCTTGCTCCTGGTGGAGCTTTTAAGTTCGTTTCTCTTTCTGACCCAACCAGACCAGTTGGTGTCATGCTGGTGAGTTAATTGTCTTGCTCATTGGAGTTCCTGCTGTCGATCAGCTCCTGATCCCTCTTGACAAACTTCTGTCCAAATTCAAAGACTGACTTCTGTTTGTTCTCCTCTTGGGAGTGTTGGCTCCTACTGCCTACCCTTTTTGAACCAACAAAGATAGGATTTGTTTTTGTTGACTTATTTTGGGCTGTCTTGATCAGAGGCAGTACACTTGGCTGGCCTTTGCCTGCATCTCTTCTCTATGAGACACTGCCTTGTTGATAGCTCAGAGGGAACAGGCCTACTTTTTCCATCCCGCTGGATATATTCCCATCTCTCATTTCTGTACTCCCTACTGTACTTCCGTTCTCTGATATAAAAGTGATTTCACTTCAGTTCTGTTGCTGTATGAATCCAGTTTGAAGTAGCCTGTATGATTTCCAACATTATCTCAATTACTTGTTTATGCTTTCCTGCTTGCTCCTGTGACAAGCAGACTTGTGAACTGAGAGCAGTTCTTTTGCCTCAGTTTTGATTAAAGTTTCTCTGGATAAAATGGTCAATTATTTTCTGAACTCTTCTCATTTATCTCTTTCCATCTGTTACACCATCAAGAAGGGAAAAGTTACGCGAAGGGACAGATGAAATTGAGATTGTTGTTGAGACTATTACTCCAGTGGTCATTGTCCAGATGCTTGGGCAGCTATAAAGCGATATATAGATGTGGTCAGGTAATATGGCACCAGTTATGGTTAGTCTTTAACTGTTAGGCTGCAAACTGCAGCAGTTCATGAACTGCTTCATAAGTAGCTTGGCCATCTGGGAGCAGTGGGAGGTAGCCACCTCACTGCCTTCATGTTAGTTGCTGCTGCTTGTGAGCCAGAACTGTAAGAACAGAAGAAATTGGAGTTCTTCCGCTTTTCTCAGCCTTCCCAGATGCTTGATGAGTATGTCCATGTTGACAGGATACAACCACAGACATCAGGACATCTGGGTTCTTTTCCTCATTTTCTTACAGTCTGTGTGAGCTTTTGTGCCTCAGTTTCCTCTCACAATGTGTAGCTAACAGTTCTGTTGCTGTGTTTTCCTGTTTTCAAGTATATTTGCCCTCCCTTCGTCTCCAGGCACAGTATTGCAGCAATATCATTGTAACATGAGAGATAACTAGCAAGTCTAAATAGAACTGAAGAAAGTCTGGCCTGGCCCACAGCCATACAAATGCCATCAGTTTCTTTTCAAACAAAGTGAATTTCAGTCAGGTGGTGTTTACTCAGAAAGCCTCCTTTTCCCCAGTGCATCTGAAGGCAGTTTCTTTAGGTCAGAAGATGCATGTTGCAGAGAAGTATGTGTTCCCCAAACAGACTGCTGCTCCGCAGATGACATTGGTAGGGCTATTTCTGGATATGACCATCTTCCTCGAAAGGGTAATGTTATGTGTGGGAAGAAGAATGGTATAGGGCAAAGGGCTGGCATGCTGGGCCCTTGGATCGTTTCCCAAGTCTGCTGCCGAAAGCCTGCAAGATCCGGGCACGTCAGATGACCTACATGGGTCCTGCCATCTGTACATTACATGGTTTTCACCATCTGTACATTGGGGTAATGCACACACTCTTCTAATCCTGTTTTCAGGAAGCAGAATCAGTGTTTTGGAGCTTGTGGCTGTTAGAAGATGGGACTTGGGATCCTATGTTTTCTAGGTAGATTAGAAAATTGCCTCCTGTGTCTTTATTCTTTTGCTGTGAGTTACTGTTATCTCTCTGCCATGCAGGCATCAGCAACTGTGATAGTGGTTTTGGTGTGGCCTTGGAAGAGACTGAGTCGCTGACCATGCAGTGAGACTTGTGAAGCCTGCTGGAAGTCAGTGGGCAGGGACTCCATAGAGCTTCCTGCAGCATCAGGCCCCACCCTGCTCTGTAATGCACTTGAATATTCAACAGAGAAATTTTGTTAGCAGAGATATTAAGGCGTTATCAGAGGATAGATGAAGTCTGTGCCTCATTTTACTTGATTTATTCATGTTGTTTTAAATTACCTGTTTATGATGTTCATGTAAGGAGGTTTGTGTAGAGTAGCACTCGGGAGAGACCTGGAGGACAGTGCATACCTGACACTAGTGTGAGGAAGTGTCTGTATTTTGCTGTTCTTTTTCTGTGCCATGCTCTTCTCTGTTTATGGGGGAGCTTGGAGGTGAAGCCACCTGATGTTGCTCCTCACCAGGTCATGAAAAACATGGTTTTATCAATGTATTAAAAAAAGTGAAGTCAGGTGTCTGCATACAAGAGGTTCAGCTCACCTTATGGATCACAGACAGGAAGCTTGCTTTGATGAAGGCAAAGAACATACCTTTTCCTGACCTGTAAGAATCTATCTGAATTTGGCCAAGTTCTAAGGTATTATAGAAGATGTTGGCTGCTGCACCTCCAAGGGAGGTGGGGTAGAGTTTCTCTGCTGAAATGGCAAAGATACCTCCCAGAATGAGCATACATCAGACTTTGTGCCTGATCTGTGTGCACGAGCCCCTTCTGGTGTGGTTACTGTGGGCAGGAAGGGAAGGAGGTGGTTTCTGTAGGGCTTTTGCTCACTTGTCACTGAAGTTAGAAGGCAGATGGATGGAGCAGTGAATGGAGCAGCATATTGGAGTACTCGCTTCACTCTTGGCTCTTGTCAGCAGCTCTATGTGCATTCAGCAAGTACCTTTTACTCTGATTTGTTACAGGAAACCCACAAATAGTATATTCCTCATATTGTGACTTTTCTCCTTCAGGAAATGAGCCTGGGATCTGAGCTTTGGAAGTGCTGATGATGCACAGCCACAAGGGTTCACCAGTGGGAGTTATACTTTGAACATGTAAAGTGGCCCAGAAAACTGGGCCCTTGGGGGTCTGGAGGCACTCAAAGGGACAAGAAGCTTCAACTCTGGTCTCCCTGCTCATTAGCTTCCAATTTGGAAAGCGAGGATGCTTGACAACAAACGTGCTTGTGAACTGCCTGGCTGCTGCTCTGTGTGAGCCTCTTGAGAAGCCTGGAAGAAAACCACCGGTTCTGTATTCAGAGCAGGGCTTGGCTTGAGGCCACACGTTGAACAATGAGGAGAAAACAAAATATTGAATAGCTGCTTGTTCAGCAAACCCAGTTCCTCTTGGCCGTGCAGGGCCCTGCGTGAGGGAGTGTATGACATGGGGTAGTTTTCCCTTAGCACTTGGGGCTGGGACAGCCTCTGCACGCAGGGTCTCGGGTGGGACAGGAGAAGGCATGCTTGCTCCCAGCCTGTGCATGGGAAGGGAGCCAGCTGGGAACCTCTGTGCTGGCCCCAGATTGCAGCAGTGAATGCAAAACAGCATTCTTGCTGTTGTGTGGCCTGGCTTGGAAAACACTTCCTCTGCAGAGAGCTACCTTGTCCTGCTTAATGGGCTGTTGCTCTGGTTTGAGGGAGCTCAGCTCTGGAAGTGGGAGACACTCATGAGGTTCAGCAAGGAGGAACTGTCTTCCTGCACTTTCCTCCCTTGTGCTGAAAAAACAGAGCATGCACCAGCAGAACAGTGTGCTTTGTTTGGGGCTGCAGCTGCAGTTCCTTCCCCACCTGAGGGTTATGCCTGGTGTGTCTGTCACATTGGTTTTATAAGTAAACTAATAGTACTTTGCTCTTGGCTCCCATTTTAGATTCTTCTCTGGCAACTCCATAACCCTGGTGCCTGAGCGAAGGGTTGGATCACTTGGCAGACCGTGCACAAAGCATGAGGGTTGTTGGGGTGTTTTCCCTATTTCAGCTTTCAGTAATTAGGTAGTTTTTGTCTTTGACCCAACAACACATGATGATGTGTTGACACATCACGATGACACAGATGTCCTTATTAGACATCTCTGGGATGCCTGAACAGTAACCCACTGATGCAAGCTGTGTCCTGGGGTTCAGGGAACCCAAGATAAGTACTGTGCTCTGCTACAGAGTTCTTCTGTGACCTTGGGAAAATCACTTGGAATTTGTGTTGGCGTTGTTTCCCTGCATAAAAAGTTAGGAAATAGTTAATTTCTGAAGTATTGTCAGCAGAAATAATGATTATGAGGAACAGGTACCAGACTGAGAGGGGCTTTATAAATACTGTAGGTGGCTTTGGAGACATTTACTTCTTTAAGGGATATGCGCAATGCAGCTTTACAGGTTGTTTTTGCCTGAGTGTTGCAGGGGGCTTTCAAGGCACTGTACAAATTCAGGGGTAGGTGGCTTCCTGCACTTGTGAACCACACGAAGGAGCCCTTTTCCCCTCATTGAGCTGAAAACAGACTGTGGGGCCGTTTCTCCTTTTCCAAAGAGGAACGAACATGAACAGGTGCCAGTAAGGCTGTGTCCCCTTCTCTGTTGGAGACAGAGAATGTGAACTTTGGAAAGGGTCTGGCTTGATCCTGGGAAAACAGCTTTGATCAGAGCCTTGGGAGGAATCTGATACCATGTCCATCTCAGAGTGACAGAAAAACTAGCCAGAGTTTGGGGCCAGGTTAATCTTCTGCATCGCCATTGACGTCAGTGAGAAGGTGAAACAGTCTGTTCTGTCTCCTCACTTCTGCTCCTTATGGAGAGGCATTTATTCTGGACCTTGAGGCCAAACAGTGTGGGGGCATCATGGGGTGGTGATGACTAAGATAACTTTTGTCTTTAGCGTTGCTTAGAAGGAAGCATTCTGTTAGACTTGCTGATGCGCAAGGCGGACATGAAGCACTTGTTAGACTTGAGGCTGGTACTTGCAAAGGGCATAAGGACAGCAGCAGCAGGACTTCTGCTCAAGCTATGCCATCTCCTGTTCAGCTGAATCACACTCGTTACTGTGGGAGCTCTTGGCAGTGTTGATCAAGTACCATAAGCTGCTGTGTTCCCAACCAAGGCTCCTGTGTAGTCCTCTGAGAGCCAGGCTTCTGGGACTGCCAAAGGTGAGGTGGTTTAGAAACTCAGGCCTTCAGCATTTCCATCTGTGGAGGAAGATTTGACTCTTACACAGCTATCATTTGTCTTAACGTTGGGCTGAAAGCCTCCTGTGCTGTTACTGGTAGAGCTTCTTCACAGGCTTCCCAGTCTATGGCTTGAGCAGTAGGTTTTGTAGACTACTCCGGGTGTTGAACCACTGCTACTTGAAACTCTGGCAAGACACTGAGGCTCTTCAGCCAGTAAGTTTTGTTTTGTGGACACAGATGGATTTAAAATTGAAAATAGCTGTTGATCACCCTTCCTTTTCATTTATTCTTTTTTGCCACTCAGCTGCTTCCAATAGGAGTCATTTCTGAGGAAGAAGTTGCATAAAAGAGAGAGCAGTAATGTAGTTCACTGGTTTCAGAAGAGTGGGTTGATCTTGGCTTGGGGAATGGAAGAAGGCATTTCCTGCAGGGGAATTTGGTAGCCAAGTGAATGAGCATCAGCAGAGCCAGAAGGTGGGAAAGGTCTGCAGGAAAAGAATGAGATTATATGTGGTGTGGTGATGCATAAGCAGCAGAGATGGCTGAGCCTCAGTGATGACAGAAAGCAGTTGGCCTGGTCTGTGGATGGGTGTTCTTGCTGTTTTGCTAAACATGATTCAGGTAACTGTGCCTTAGTTTGTACAAGCTGATGGAATATTTCTTTCCTGATTAATCTCTTGTTAAAGCAGAATGGGATGGGTGAGTTTGGAGGAGAAGCACTGGCTCTGTGTTGGCATTGAGGACATGTATTGGAAGAGGTTGCTGGAAGTGGTCATTTTTATTCTCACTGCCCCTTTACCTGGGGGCAGTACCTAAAGGCAGCAGCATCTCCTTGAGCTGCTCGTATCTCTGTTGTGATGGAGCTCTTGGAGTCCTGGGCCCCTCTGTAGCTGGGAGCTGGTGCCAGATAGAAACAGGAGGGTGACCAGGTACAAGGAGATGACATGGTCATTGGGTCTGGATGCCATCTGTGTGTCATGTAGTACAAGGACCCTGGGTTTCTGTGTTTTCACAATAGAAAGGAGTTACCTCACTGAGAAGTCAAACCAAAATGCAGTTGCGCTGCAAATGAGGCTGTTTATCAATATTAAATGTGTAAACCAGAAAGGTCAGCAGCGTTTAATGTCATTTGGCAGCTCTGTGATTTTAATTACAGTGAAAAACCCAATGACAAATGAATTTGGTGCTCCTGTTCCTCCCTGCTGCAGTTTGTTTTGTTGGCTTACCTGTGCTCTGGGGAAGTTTGACTAGATCAGCTATGGTAGGAGATTTTATTTATAGAAAATGGGATAAAGGGACAAATCATTTACTATGTTTGATTCACTGGGGAATTCAGTGTAGCTTGATGTTTCCGGAGCACCTTGTTACAGTGCTCAATAGCAAGGTTGCAGGCAGAATCACAGCAACTGCTGCAGAAGGCTTGTTGCATCTGACCTTAAATTGGAGTGACTGACAGTTGGCGTTTCCCTGTTTCTTCCTATTTTATATGCAGTTGAAGGTATCTGGGATAAAGAGGGATAAACTTCGGTTTCTTCCCTTTCAGGTTTATATTGTTTAAAATCAGGGCTGCTCGTCTGGTTTTGTTGTTGTTTGCTTGGCTCCTTTACATTCAGCTTTTAAAACTCGTTCTTGATCTTTTCCCAAGCTGTTTTCAAAAGGCACTCAGGAGGATCTCATACAACATTCCTTCAGTTTTTAGGAGTAGTTAATCACTTTGGGTGTTTAAAATTTATTGTTAAAGAACTGCCTGCTGTAGAAACCTGACTTCTAAATGAGAGCCCTGCAGATGGTTTGTGCTTGAGCTCCTTTTATTGCAGCTGAGGACCAGTAGGTGTACTGGGGCTTGCTTTCCTCTCTGAGCATGTCCATACCTGCATGGGTGTGGTTTTAGCTTTGCAGGTGGGGGCAAGGTCCTGCCTGGCCTGTCCAGGTATCTGACTCCCTTTGGTTTGTGGTCCATTCTCAACAGCAGTGCCCTTATGTCACTGGGTGACACAGGCTGTAGCTAGCTGTCCACAGCAGCAAAGCACTATCACACTGAATGCATCCATTCCTTGCTGTTGTACAGGCAGAGTGTTACAGGTAACCCTGAAATGTTCCCCGAGTGCTGCAACAGTTTATAGCTGTGCTGTTCATCTTGTACCCATCAAAAAGCTGGCTGTGGCAAATAAGGGTAGAGCTTTGGTTTCAGCCTGGTGATACTCCGGACATTCTCAGCTGATGATAAGCCCAGCTGGGTTAAAGAGGTCCAGTTACATGTGTTTCTGTGCCTATTTAAAAGATACTTTTTTCCTGAATGTAGTATCAGTAGAGGTTCCTGTACTTTTTCCACTTCACTGACAGCACTGTCCTTGTTTAACTCCAAATAAATCTTAGTAACATGTGCAGCCCAAAGATGAGGGGAGAAAATTAATCTCTAGATCAGGAGCTACAGAAAATGAAATGAATTATGAACAGAAGAGAGAGGGTTTTTTTTCCCCTGTATCCATTGTCCCAGGAAAGGGAAACTGATGCAGAAGAGTCAGTTATTGGTGGTAGTGGTTTATGTTTTTTTCTTAAATTTAGAGGGAGGGAAAACTTGAAAGTTTTCCAAATGGCCCCAGTAAGACCAAGCAAAGCATAAGCAGGTAAGAGAAGTAACATCCCTGTAGGATTCATCCAGCATTGCTGAGATTCTTCCCTTTGCATTCAGCTTCAGTGGGAAAGTGGTGGTGGGGCAGTTGGGGTTTGGTTTTTTTGTTGCCGCAGATATGGTTAAAAGTCACAGCATAAATTTCCTGACTTGGTTAAAAGCCTGTGACCCCTCTCAGTTGTCTTGTTCATCAGAAGGCAGATAGGTAATAAAGAATCTCCTGTGTGAGAGGAGTAGGGAGAACCTGCTGGTTTAATTTTGTTCACAGCAGTGGGTCAAACTTTGTTCCTTCAGTGCTGGTCTTGATAATTGGCTCAATATAATACAGGAATTCAAGGCATTACATCGCTCTGGCTTCATAAGAGCTAATGGCATAGCCAAGAAGAGGGCAAAGTCTCTTGCAGGAGCATACAGTAAATAAACCAATGAGCATGTTCCAGAGAACATACAGGCAGTGGTTTGAACAGGCCTCAGCTCAGCCTTGGTGGCTTAATTTGTGTCCACATTGCCTGGACAAATGGGTTTGGCTGGTTTAGGCTCCATGGGGGATATGGGTTTGATTTGGGAGACTTTCTGGACTAAATATTATGTTCATGTTTCTGATTGCTGGGAAACAGAATTAAGGAAAGCATCCTCTCCTTTTGGAGGGAGCAAGTTCCCTCAGCTTCAGGGGTTTGTCCATATGTGCCCTGCCTTTACAGTATCCCATATCCTGCTGTGCCCAGACATACGGCGCTGTTTTGTTTTACCTCTGGCCACCCGCAGCTCTCAGCCACAGCTAAAACTCATTTATCTTGTTTCTCACAGACATTTCTCGGCTTATTCCTTGTCTTCAATGAGGTTCTGACACCTGTTAAATGCTCCTCCTCCCTTTTTTTTGAGAAGCATTTAATTATGACAGGGTTTCCCTTGGAGCATATCCTCCATTCAGTTTCCTAATTGTAGAATTCTCTGTGGGATTCTCCAGATGGGGGATAGAGGATAATCTTCTCAGAGCTCCGGAAGAAATGTGATGCCAAATTACAGAAAATAGATCCTTTTTCTTAAGCTCTTGGGCTCCTTTTATTTTAAGGTGACCTTCTGTTAAAGAGAAATGTTGGATAAATGGCTATCTTTTTTAAATAATCCTCAACAACTTTACCTGGGTTACTAACAACATCCTTAGATTAGGAATCCTGAAAGGATTTAAGCTTTTTGCCACTCATGCTGCCATCACAGAGGCAATGAATGAGCAGAATGAACTCACCAGTTTCCCTTTGGTTTTAGGTGGTCTCATTTTCCAGCTGTGAGCTCTGAGGGAGTGCTAGCAGCTTGCTTGGTGTGGCAGGCAGGTATAAAGACAAAGCCCCTCCTTTGTCAAGTCGTCACAGGGCCACTTGATGGGTCACTTGCTTCCCTGTGAGCTGGTGCTGTGGCAGTGCAGTTTCAACCCCTCAGGGGTTTCCAGGCATCTGAAAATGCTACTCAGTATCACGGATGTTTGCAAACACAGCAGTACTGCTGTCCTGGTCACACACTGCCCCAGTCTGTTTCTTTTAAGTTTGGTAGATGTAGTGTGTGACTGCTGAAGGGCTCTAGGGGTTGTCCTCACAGAGCAAATCCTGCAGGAAGGCTCCCATGTATTTGGTATGCTCCATGAGCTCCTGTGTTAACAGCTGATACCAAGAGTTTTACAGGGTGAATGGAGAAACAAAGGCATAAAGAAATACAGCTACAGCCATGTAGTGAGCTGGTGACAGAGCCAGAAGCAGTCTGTAAAGGGTTGACTCTGGTCCCCTGTTCTCATCATTGCATCTTTAGGATTTTGGGTGCGTTTAAGTCTCTAGGGAGCACTTTCTGTAGCACCAGTAGAAGTGCCAGCTTTGCACACACCAGATAAATACCAGAGGGGAAGGATCTTGTCAGCAGGGAGGCTGAGGTTATAGCTGTAGATCTGAGCATATGTAGTTGCTTGGCTTTAGGCTGGATGTGCCACAGGGGATGTGTACAGCTTGCAGCAGTTGAACTTTGATGCTGAGAGGTCAAAGGTGGCTAATCCAAATTTTTGTTTGTCTTCCAGGTCTACGCACAATGAACTAGAAAAGAACCGGTGAGTAGCTGCTGAGCTGGATTCTGAGTGTGGTGTGCTTTAACCTTACACATGCAGGTGCTGTGTGATCAGCTTAGGCAGCTGTGAACGGCCACACTGCATCATGTCCTTCTAAAAGTCGGGGTGGGGGGGAGGAAGGATGACATGAAAGATGTGCAAAAGAAGCCTTAGTTTTGGTTGTTTTTATTTCCCTCTGAAAAGGCAAGAAGTGACCCAGTTTTGTGACTAATCTGTATGCAGAGTAAATACTCTGTTCTTCTCCTGATACAGTGAAATCTGATTGGGGCACTTTCCATGCATGAGGTTGCTACGGAATCAGGTTTCTTGGGCCCTGGGTAACACGTGTTGCCATGAACCAAAGGGCAGAGCTCTGTGCTCTATACCCTCTCCCTGCCACCCCTCCTCTGGTTGTGACAGTCACTGTATGCAGAAGGAAAATACCATTGTCCAGAGGCTCGGAGGTCCTGTGGAGACTCTTTTCCAACCTGTTTTAGGATTGTGCCTGTTTATCCTTGAATCTGAAGTTTCAGCAAGCCTTGCAGTTTTGTTACTTGGCTGGCTCTGCTCTATGACTCAACCCTTTTGTAACAGGAGTTAAAGTAAGATAAATACCATTGAGACAAGGGGAGCTAGTTCACACACTGATCAGATTATGGCCTTCCATTCAGGATGCTATAGTTAAGGTTGTGGCAGGGTTTCCATTATAAACTTATCTTGGCTCTTCTGTGAGATTCTAGAGGGGCTGAGAGGGGGTGTGTGTGGTTTTTGTGGCTGCTGGAACAAAGGCAGTGCTCTGGCCAGCTGCTGCTACGAAGAAACCCCCAGGGTGGGAAAGCTGAGTCTAAATAGGTTGATTGCCTTCTCTTCCCTCTTAGCAGCCATCATTTAACAAGGGATGCGAGGACTGTCCCCAACAAGGGATGGCCAAAGATACACAAAGGCTTCAAGCCAAATGGGTATTTCCATTCAGACAAGATCTTCGCATTTGTCTTTCAGGGGGTCAGAACTGAGTGCCTCATGAATCATGATGCCCTCAGTTTCCCACATCTGCCTCCTCCCAGGCAGCAGCAGTTCTGGGAGGCAGCTCAGCCTTTGCATGATATGGATTGTTTCTTCCAGGTTGTGCTTCTACTTCCTGGTAGCTTGGAGGGTCTACAGAGTTGTCATGGTCCTGTCTTTCTGGGGAGATTTTTTGTTTGGGTTATGTTGCTCCCCAAGTCTCAACCTTTCCAGTCCTAAGTTGAGCAGTGTTGAGAAGTGTTGTCTCCTGGGTTTTCCAGTGCTCTTTACAGTTTTATTTACCAATGAGGGAAAGAAAATGCAGTGCTTGGGGCTGACCCAGCACGGAGGGTGCTTTTTTCTCCATGACAACAGTAAACCGTCACTAATTCTCAGTGTGCTTATTTGCATGTCTAATTGGTACTGCAAATGCTGCTTGCCCTCGGTGCAGCTTTAGAGCAGAGCTGTCTCCATCTTTCCCTGTTCCAGCCTGATCCTCTCACACTGCCCAGGTTTGCTTGGATATGTGACCATCTTTTTCTTTCTGAGGCTTGTGGCACAGGCAGTGAAGCTTCAAACTCTGTGTGGGTGAGATGTTGGCAAGCTTGAGTTACATACATATTGTCCAGCTAGGGACTGGCAGGTATTGATGGGTTTAGGATGTGCCTGATAGCAGCTAGCTGTGTGAGCTGAGCTGCCTTGATTCTCTGTCTTTAACTGAGGGCAGTAATGCTACGTGGGGTGGGGATATCATTAGGATTTACTCCTGTCCAGCACTTTGTTATGTATGTTACTAGTGAGAGGGGTATTCCTACCTGTGCTTCCCCTTAGCCACTGTTTTCTGAATGTAGACAAGCTCTTTGCTACAGAGTTAGTCTTTGTATTACAGTTGGTGTAATCTCTTTCTCTTCCTCTCTTTCCATCTCAGTTATGCTCCCTAGTCCCCACCTGCTCCAGGTTGCAGTCTCCTAACCATCAGCCTCCTCAGCAAGGTCTTTTCTCCAGGGCTTCCCATTCTGAGGCACTGTATTCCAGGTCTGTGTGTCAGACATGGTTTTACAAGGCCTTGGTTTTCATCCTTCTGGGAGGGGCACACACATGATCGCATTGGGTGGTCTGTCCAGGCAAACTCCTGTATCTGGGATCTTTGTTTAGGAGCACTCTGCTTCTGGTTTGGGATTGTCTGTCTCTTAATGCAGGTGCTGTGGCCTGATCAGCTACACACCTCTGCAAAGCCAGGTAGGCCCTGCAGTGGCTGTGCTGTGGTTGCAGTGGTTATTACCAACTGTTTGGACAGGAAGTTTCATATTGAAAACATTTATTGTCGAACTCCAAGCAGTGTTTCTGAGCTGTGGGGATTGCTTCCCGGTTAGGTTTTCACCATGTTTTATTTGGTATGTCGTTAAGTTTGTCAGTGTCTCCAGACTTAACTGTTGCAAAGATAAAAGCCTTGATAGTAATGGCTTTGTGGCTGGCAGGTGCTCATTTTCCCTATTATTTGAGATTATTCCTTTTGAATCTCACTGTTATCTCCGTTATTGACACACACTGTAATTTTCAAAATTGTCCACTATTAGGTCTCTGACTCTGGTTTTTCCCTTCTTGTCTGTGAACAGCAGCCTGCTTACGTTCAGTTCAATTTGGTTTTAACCCATTCAACAGTTACACACAGTTTCTTTCAAGCATTAACAAGAGAACAGCAGAAAGCCAATGGCTTCCCTCCTCCTTCCTGAATATGTGATTTAACTCTGCCTCGATATTGCAGAGCTGCTGACGTTTCAATGTAGCATGATTAAGAATCTTGTGCCCCTTTGATGTTGGTAAGTAACTAAAAATGTATTAAAGAACCTAAAGCTGTGTTTTAAGCTCCACTCCTTTTCTTGGTCTTGAAACATTTCATGAACACTCAGTGGTTCTGCTAAGGAGCTGTTTAATTTGGTACCAAATATTAGCTCTAATATTTAAGTGACTTCACTTTCTGCTTTGATTTGTTGGGGTTTTTTTGTTAATCTGAAAAGATTGCAGTGACATTTATGTAAGGGGCTTTGATTTATAAAAGATTAAAGTTAATTTATAGTTATTATCTGTCATTAATCCTCATGCTGCAAAATGGTTTGTGTTTTTTATTTAATGGGTATGTGTCTCAGTTTATCTCTACCTAGGATGAGTCAGAGCATGCATTTAAACAAGAAAACAGCATTCTGCTTCTCATCTGCTGCAAGGCCATAACTAAAACAATACTTCGGAGTCCTTTAACAGGCACAACAAAAAACTGCTTTGTAAGCAACACCCCATCATTTTATAAAAGAAAACATGATAAAGCAAGTGACTGAAGGATGAACTTTGCTGGCGTCATATATTCTTCAAAAAGGGTAATAAAATTCAGGCTTAAGTTAAATGGTGTGTGTTACACAGATAGCAGAATGAACTGTTGTCTGTGAACATTTCAGGCACACGTCAGTTCTGGAAGGATGTGGTCAGTTAAGAGAAGGTGCGCAGCACTGAAATGGCTTCCCTGCTGCTCTGTGAAGTGGCAGTTCTGGTAGACCAATGTAGTGGTGTTATCTGTCAGAGAAATTACATCTGATAGAAGAAGGAGGTTTAGAAAGCTATTGATCAGATTAAAAAGAAATAATGAAATGCATGTTTTTCTGTATATCCTCAATTGATCTCTTTGGTTTTGGTGATGATTGCATTGTAATACAGCAAAAGGGAGGAAAACAAAGCTGAGTAATTGGGTAAAGAATGAATTATTAGAACAGCGTTTTCTTATGGTAACAATAATTTAGTTCAGGCAATTGAGAGATCTGAGGGAAAGAGACCTTTGGAGAATCACTGGAATTAGAAGTTTGTGATGGTACTGCAGAACTTGTGGCTCTGCAAAACCACATCATTTAAAATGACAAAGGACAAAGTCCAAATGAGATGAAACTTCTAGACCAAGTTGCTAAACAGTTTAATGTGAAAGCACAGAGTGAAGTGGTGCAAGATCCTTTCTCTCTGGTGTCTTTTGAGGTAATCAGAAACAAAGCAAAGTTCAAAACACATCACAGTGATTACTGTGTTTTTCAGCCGTTCTGACTCTTACCAGAATCCCCTGTCTATCTTTTGTGGTTTCCCACCCATTCTCTCTTTAATGTGAGAGGCTGTTTACTGCGCTGTTTCTCTCAGATGGTTTCTCACGCAGAGCTGAGGTAGCAAGTTTGAGGTAGCAGATGAGATAAAGGAAAAGCCCTACTGAAAACTTACGTTTAGGAGGAAACCATGACCTGCATCAGCTTGTACTGAAATCTGGGGCCTTCTGAGGCTCTGCAGCGCAGTTCGGTTCTGTTTTTGTAGAACAGGGGCTTGAGTGTGTCTGTTAGCAAAGTGCAAGAGAAGAAGGAGGGGAAAGCATTTAACATCAGGCGCTTAAATAGTGCAGACATGCTGTCTAGGCTGGGAAAGATAGAGGGAAGGGAAATGAAAGTATAGTGAATCCTTGCTACTCTGAATAGACATGGATAATTGTGCTTTTGTAGTGGTGTATATACTTGCCAAGGCAATCTGATCAGTGTTTGTCTCGAACCAGCTAATCAATGTGGTGTTGAGTTCAGTGCTATTTATCAAAGAGCTGAAACAAGGAACTAATGCAGTAAATTTCATTTGTTCTCTGGAGTGGGCTTTGTTTTCATGTTAGCTTCATGTAGCAAACATTGACAGTACATATTGTTTAACTCATTAATAAAACTTGGAACCAGTGATGTTCCCTGCAGTAGTCAAACCATGTCCAAGACAGCTTGAGCATGCATCTTCCTTCGACTCATCCAAAGGTCAGAGCATGCACTGATCCAGCTGATCCTTGTGGGATCTGTAGCTAAATCTTCCTGTCTTCATGGCCAGTATTGACCAAGAGCTGAAGGTAGTTAGCTGTCTTCAACTCTGTTGCTCACATGACAGATGCCTCCATTTTCAGCTGGGACTAATAGTTTTCAGCAGAGCTGAAGTGCGTTCTACTTCAGGAGATGTGGATAACTTTATTCCACTCCTGTGCCTGGTTTTGCTTAACCTGGAGAAAAGTGTGTAGTTTGTGGAGTAAGGCTGTCAGAGAAATCTTTCTGGATACATTCAGGCTCAGTCTTCACTGTTGAGTATCAGCCTCCCTTTTGCTATATTATTTCTTTGCATTGCTCTGGCAACTCACCAGTTGGATGCTGTAAAATTGGGATCAGGATCTGTGGTTGTCCACCACTCGTGTTCATGTGAAGTGCCTCCTTGAGAAGAAGCAGCATTTTGAATCACTTACAATGGAAGGCCGGCAGAGGCTTTGTTTCACAGTGGCTGGGCAGCGGAACACTTTGAACTCTAAGTAAAGCTGCTGCAAAGGGACAGTTAGTCTCCATGCCAAAATTCGAAGGAAACTAAATGATCCTCATTTTCTTGGAGCGTTTTAGTACTGCTCATACTGGAATGTCTAGTTTCAATATGATTATCTTTTTTTAATTCAAAGTGGTGCAGTGAAGAATGGATGCATGCCTGCCTGCCTTTCCACTTCCCGACCTCCTCTGCACCTCCCTGATGAATCCAATAGCAGTTGGAGAAAGAGGAGGAAAAAGAACAATACTACTATTTTGGATATACTGTCACAACACAAGATTTTTATTTCAACAGTGTTGAATTGAACTTGCACAATAATATCTCTGTTATAAACCAGTTTTCAGAAACAGATAGTTATCACCAAGCCCTTCTCAACTAAGATGTGTTTTAGAGACACTTTCTGATGCATTTTCTTCCTATAGTGTAGAAAGAACTGTCAGCGCAATTTGCTTGGCCTTGCCATAACAGTCTGATGCTGAGAATCCTTTTGTCATCTGGCCTCCCAGAAGGGAGACTTCAGAGGAAACCTGCATCTTGGAAAGAAGCATGCTCTGCAGTCAGGTTTCCCCACTTACGGGCTGAGTTCTTGCATTCAGCATCCTGTGCTTAGCATTTATAGAGTGGTGAATAGAAGAGGTATCAAATGGTGTATTACTGGTTATTTACTGCTTTCAGGGAGCCAGGAGGGGGTCTGATAGCTGCTGTGGATGTGGAATGAAAGCAGTCCCGTGTACTTAGGTGGTATCTGATTTGGAGTGTGGCATTGCCAGCTTTGGGTTTTGAATCTCTTCCCAAACTTGCATCCTCAAATTTCTATTTGCCTGTGTTGCTGGAGTTCTCTTTCAGGCTGAACCCTCTGCATGCTTATGGCTGTCCTGAAAAAAACAATGAAGGCTGGGCAACTCCCCTCTGCAATCACTGAGATTGGATTGGGGAAGAATCTGGCCCCAGGTAGGAAGTCAGGCATTTAGCTTTCCTGGCTCACTTTTCACTCGAATCAGGGCTCTCTATCCCTCCCAAATGCATCTCTGGAGACTGCAGGCTTTTTGTTCTTTGTCTTTTCCTGGGGTGCTGTTTGAAGTGCTGAGAGCCTGAAATTCTGATGCAACAGCTTTTCCCATTCAAGTGTCTAGCATTGCTCATGGGCCTGAAAGCATTGCTAGTTAAAAGCCACTTGGGGAGTTTCTGCCTTGGAGAAACTGAGGTGGTAGGAATATTATTTTTGAGACAGATTACCTGTTAACTACAAGTTTCAGGACTTTGTACTCTTGGGGCAGAACTTGGAGTTGTGTGTGCTGATCTGTGTCTCTATCTGGTATGCATGTTGAAGGTACTATAGCAACATAGCCCATGCAGGCTTGTGATAACCAAAGGATACTCAGCGTGGGATAGGAATTGTAGGCAAAAAACTTTCTCATTCTTTCTATATGTAGCCCTTTTTTACCAAAGTATCACTGCTTATGGTATACCAAGCAGGGATGGGAGTAGTGAGACACCCCCTTTTAAGAGGTGAGGGGCAGAAGCACATGGATCCAGTGCCTGGAGTAATAAGCTTGTGGGAACAAGCTTGCATCGACCTACTCCATTGCTTCATTGATTCATATCTCCAGCCAGCTGCTTGCTTTTCTTGCCTTCACAAAAGTGTCTCCTTGTATCCCACCTTTGCTGCCTTTAAATCCTCATGCTCACTCTTTGCATCCCCCTCAGTGTCCTCCCTGTCACTGTTGCCCAGGGCCAGGAGGTGCTGCATGATGCTGTCTTGCTGCCCTCACACCTTCTCCCATCTGAAAAGAGAGGAGGGCGCAAAGTGAATGCCCCTTTGCTGCTGTGGGTGACTGGGGGTCCAGCCCATTGTTTAGGGTGCTGTGGTGAGTAGCACAAGTGTATACTAGATGTTCATAGCCTTGTCTGTCTTCATCTCTCAGTTGCTGTGGCTGTTGCCTGGCTGGAAATGGTGCTGGTCACCCCAAGCAGTTTGCATAGCTGAGGGTGAACGGACCAGGCAGGTTTCCTCCCAAAAGTGCATGTGACAACCATAAAGCAATTAAATGGGCAATATGCAACCAAGGGTCAGGAATTCGCCTCCCGTGGAACCGCTGTGTGATGTCGACAGGGCTAAGTCAGGGCTATGGCAGAATATAGCAGTCGATGGTGTCATTTACTCTCCTCTCATTGGGAGTTTGAATGTGTGTAGAGGTGCAGATTACCTCTGCCTGGTGCTCTTTGTGTTTGCTTTTTGTCAAATCCTTCCAGTGCCTTTGAAAACCGGAGTATCCCCTTTTCAGAGGTGACATTTGAGTCTCTCAGATGCAGGCTGAATCTCATATAAAGGTTTTGGATTTGGCCCAGTCTGGAAGAATGCAGAGGACTCCCTGGATTCCAGAGCAGTGGATGAGTCAGCTCTTCTGCCCGATGTTCCATGAAAAAAAAAGGACTGTCTTTTGAAAGTATCCTTTATGTGTACATTGCTGCCAGAGCATCACTTCCCATTATCTGTAATGAGATTTTCTGTCCCTGTGCCTGTTAATTGCTTACCTTTGAGAGTGCATTCATAAAGCAACATGACTTAGGAAAAATGAAAAGCTTTTGCAAAGGAAGGCTGCTTTTTGTTCCTGGATTTTTTTGCCCAGGAGTTTAAGAACCTCAAGACTCAAAATGAAGGGATTGCCATGAGTGGGAGATTTCACAAATAATGTGTTCAGCTCACAGAAGGTGAGGCAGGAAAGGGGGATGTAGCAGTTACACAGTGTTGCATCTTGTACAAGGGTTTCTGCCCAGGAAGGGCTGAGGGAAAGAGGGAGGCATGACAAAACTGATACAGAAAAGGCTTAGGCACCGAAACCTCCAGTGGAAACTGGACATGAGCTTGAAGTGCAGCATTCCTTTCATGGCAACTGAGTCTACGAATGGTATCAGTGGGTTCATGCATGGTCCAGGCTGATAACAGTTTGTCTGATATGGGTGTGGTTTTTATCAGGGTAGGTAGTAAACAGCTGCACAGAACTTAGTCATGCTTATGAAGTCAAATGAGGGCTGCTGTCTCCCAGTTGGCTGGTTCCTGAGCTAGGGTGGAATATCTAAAAGCATCTGACTCATTTAGAACCACAGCTCTTAATGATTCTCAGATGAATACTTGCTCCTTCAGTTGGCCAGTTGTTGCTCCTTCCTAGTTGTCTCTACAGTGCTGTAGTTATGTCATGTGGAGAGTAGTGCCAGGGGTCCCTGTACTAAACCTTGCTGTCCAGGATAGTGAATAATGCAGCAATGAAGGGAGGACATGCAGTAGCCACTGTTCGTCGTTTAACTGAGTATATTTGTAGAGGAAGGCCATGGACAAGGTGAAGGCTGGGATAGCCACACACCCTTCAGAGGGAATATGTGGAAAGGAAAAGGAAGCTGATTCTGGCCTCAGTTCTGCTTCTTATTTGTATATGGGTAGATCTGCCTGTGAACAGCCCAGGAAAGAAAAGGAGCAGAACAGGAAGGTTCCGAGGTAAGATCAGCCCTGAGGAGCTCACCATGTCTGTCCCTAGCCTTGAAGAAGAGCTTGGTCAGCCAAGACTGTCTTAGGACCTCAAAACAGGCAGCTGCCAGCATTTCCATGTGCTACCACAGTGTGTGCCTCTGCTCTTCCCATTCAGGGCTGGATTGTGCAGGAGGGATTGCTCTGGCTATCCCAGGAAGTAGTCCACATTTGGTTCCCAGCAGGGACTTTCCAGATGTAGTGAAAGACACCTGTTGAACTTGAGGGTAATTCCCTGTAATTCCATGTGTTTAAAGCCCAGAACTTAGATGGAAAGTGCCCTGCTCCTTCTGGAAACTCTGTGAAATTCTTCAGATGAGTTATTCTGAAGGGGGGAGCAGGGTAGCAGGTTTATTGTAGAAATCAGAGGCTAAAAAGAGATTGATTTGTATCTCCCATGTCTTTCATTCCCACTTCTTTGGCCTTGTTCCTTTGGGTGAGCTGAGTTGCCCAGTCAGACTTGGCCCAGCTGCATGGGAATCTTCCACACAGCTCAGAAAATACCACTCATTAGCCACACTTTGGTAATGTCAAGAGGGTGAACGTGGGGTGAGCACTCACATTTGCACAGATGCACACTGTTACGTGCAAGCACACACAAAGAGCTTGCAGTTAAAACCTACATGCCCGTCTCTTTTAACAGAGGAAGACAGCCCCAGCTGTGTATACAGCTTGGTGTTTCCCTTTGATCTGTGTTTGTTTCCAGTGTTTCTCATAGACTGGATCCTGGCACTCCTCAAAGCTGCCTGCTCTCTTCCATGTTTGCAGCTGCATAACTGCATCCGGAGAAGCTTGCTGGGGTGACTGGGGTGTAACTGGTTTCAGCAGCTTTGGGTGGGGGTTCCTCTTCCCTGCAACCCATCTTGTTTGCTTTCTCCTGTCCTTTCCTCACCAGCCCACCCCACATGGGACTGTTTCATTCTGCTAGTGGAAACTGCCTTGCAGATGCCTCAGAATCCTCCCTTTCACTTTGCCTCCCAGCTCCCGCACATGACATAAAAGGGCATTGCTGCCCTTTTACAGCTCCATGCAGCATCTACAGCTGCCGCTCTGGAGCAGATCTTTTGCTCTGTCACCAGGGACAGAGCTCAGAGAGGCAAAATTCCCCTTCGCTTTCCAGAGACTGGGCATGCTGCCCCTGCAGCTGGCTTGGGCCCTGTGCCCAAGGGAGGACAAGAAACTGTACTCTGCACTCCTAGGATGTGTTCTGTGAAGCTGTCAGAGATGAGTGTTGCAGGCCCCTCTCAGCCCTTTGGGTCTGTCCACTTGCCACAAGGCAGGATAAGCTCTGTCTAAACCTTTCCTGAGCTGATGCCAATCTGGCATGGCCTTAAAAGCCTTTGGCAGCAGGATTGCCTAGGGAGGCAGTGCAGCCTGTAGCCCTGATTAACTGTTGGTACCACTACAAAGTTTGTTCTAATATTAAACTAAGAGAAAAATTATTTCAGTGTTGATCTAAGGGAGAAAAAAAGCCATCCAGAGTTGAGTGCGTGAAGGGGGAGTCCCAAATGCTCGACATAGTAATTGGTTTTCATAGCAAGAATCACTCTGTTAGATCCTAGAAGTATGAGGAATTCTGGCTGGGATAAGCAAATAGGGGAAAGCATAGTTACTTTTCCTCATGCATGTGTTTGCCACTTCACCTACCCAGAAAAGCAGCATTGATGCCAAAAGAAGTGGGAAACTGGATGGGAACATTTTGTCTCCAGTGGATAGTCTATGTAGTATGACCCTCTTAGGAAATGTGCAGAGCCTGTTCTCTGTGGCGTGACCTCTCTTAAACTTTTCTTGGCTTGTCAAAGCAGCTTACAGGCTTGGTGTTCACTGGACAAAGCACATATGGGGATGCATTTCAGTGAAGGGATTGCAAGGGGGAGAAGAAGAGGAATCTTCTTCCAATGTCATATACTTGAAGGAAACAAGGCCTCTTGAGGCATGAGTGCCTCTTGCGGTTTGAGTTGTGGGCGTTTTTTTCTTGGTGATCTCTGAGAAAAATACATGTGATGTGGAAAGAGCAGAGTGGGAAGGGGGTTGTACTGTGCTTTGGGCATGTTGTAAATGGTTAGCAATAGTCAGAGTGGAAAGCTGTGGTATAGAGAAGTAGGGGACTTGCGTAAGGCCTCCAAGCTGGTTCTCAGGTCTGTGCAGACAGTGCTGCTTTGCACTTGCCATCAGCCACCCAGGGAAAGCAATGGAGTTTCTTCAAGGCTTTTTTCTTTAAGGAGCATTTGTTAAAACCATTCTGTTATTTAAAGTACAAACTATGATTAATCTTGCCAGCTCCTGTAATCTCCACTGCATTCCTGGTGTTCTCTGCTTCTGAAATCCAGCACCTGGAGTTAAGTGTTTTCTACCCCCGCATAAAAGCAGCGTATGAGCCAGTGTAACCTATGCATTTAAAACACAGAAGAGGAAGCATCCTGTTTAGATGTTTATGTTTCCTTTTTAAAATCATGTGATATCTGAGTTACTCTGGTGTTTGGTTTTTTTATGGAGCCTAACTTTTATTCTTAAGGACATACGGGATTAACAGTGGGACATCAAAAAGTAAAGGCTTTAAAGAAATAAGTTTTATGTCTGCTTGATCGCAAAGTTAACAATATAATGTTCGTCTTGTCATCCTGATTCTGACTTAACCCCTTCAAACTTCACTGAAGCTCAGTCTTGGGAATTTCTCGGTACAGTGGTGAGAGCAGACCTCAGACAGATTTTGCTGCATATATGGAGGGAGCAGTGAGGGGTTATTGATGCATATTGAGAAATGTGGCCATGATAAAGGGTCTGGAGCACCTCCTGTATGAAGACAGACTAAGAAAGCTGGGGCTGTTCAGCCTGGAGAAGAGAAACTTCCCAGTATCTGAAGGGGGCCTACAAGGGTACTGAAGAGGGACTCTTCATCAGAGACTATAGTGATCAGACAAGGTGTAATGGGTTTAACTTAAATGGGGGAAATTCAGGTTAGATATAAGGAAGAAGTTCTTTACTGTGAGGGTGGTGAGGCACTGGAACAGGTTGCCTAAAGAACTGGTAAATGCTCTGTCCCTGGCAGTGCTTAAGGCTGGGTTGGGCACAGCCTTGGGTGACACAGTTCAGTGGGAGGTGTCCCTGCCTGTGGCAGGGGGTTGCAACTGGATGATCTTAAGGTGCTTTCCAACCCAGATTGTTCTATGATCTTGTACTCTGGGTATTATTAACTAGCAGAGAAAGCTGAATTCAGTAGCTTCCCGAAGTGACCTGCTCCCTAGGCGCTTGAGATACCAGTGTCACTGCTGACCTACAGGAGCACCTGAAAGCCAAGAGTTGTGGGATACTCTGGAAGAATTAGCATTAGCTCCATTTTGTGGCTGAGCAGTGCTTCAGTTCCTCAAGGGATCTACCTGAGGTCACACAAGCTGCATGCAGACCGGTCTCTTGACTCTCACTGAAAGGTCTTGCCTGCTGCATAACACTTTCCTGCTTGTGGAGGGAGTTGAAATGTCGGCTCCCTTTGGTTGCTGCTTCACCCTTCCTGAACATACATACAAATTCTGCAAGCTCCTGGCTCCTGGCTAGCACAGCACTAGGAAAATCAAGAAATCTGTGTTCCTGGCTTGCCATTTGGCTCTCATGATGAGGAAACTCAATTCAGCCTCTCCCCAGGTGAATGGTTTATGGTGAAATGTGTGTGTGTATATATATATATATTCTGTTTTCCTTGTTTAGGATTTGGTTGTTTGGGTTTTTTTTAAATATCAGTATTTTTTAACACCAATGATTTTTGAAACCAATAAGGAGTGATCCTGGGATGGGACACTCTGTAGAAAATATCTGATGATGAAGCAGTAATTTATCTTGCCTAAATGGATGAAGCCCTATGGGTGAGATAAACATGCCAAAATAACAGGGAGGGAGGGGTTGTGATTGTGATTATAATGCAGTGCAACTGCAGGTATTTCTGCAAGCTCATGTGCTTATTTTCTTAATATTGTCCTAATAGATGAGCAAATGGAAACAACTTTGCACCAAAGCAGAGTACCTGGTGTTCCAGCTCCTCTCTTCTGATTATTTTTCTTTCCAAAGCAAACTGTGAACCTTTCAGTGTCTGATTTGTTCCCAAGTGGGATCCTTACCCTGTTCCCACTGGGAGAATACAGAGCGAGTGAGCGTAAGGCAGCTAATCCTCCCACAGATGTTAGTTTACTCAACTACAGCTGTTCTTGGTTTGGGGGAATTAAAACTCTATCCCTTTGTGGCATCGCTGTCCCAGGCAGGGGTTGCAGTGATCCTTTCCAGCTGATCAAGAGTTCACTAGGTAGAATGTCTTGTGCTCAGTATGATAACTTCTTGAGCCCTATTGGAAGTGCTCAGAGTTTCATGGCTGACCAGAAAAAAGCTGAGTAATTTTCATGTCTTATGGGTATATTTTGTCTTTGCTTCCTTTCCAAGGAAATGGTTTCCAAGTGGCCAGTTTCATGCTTTTTAGCTTGTTTGAGGTTTGAGCAGTCTTGCATCTCTTGGCCTTCACATATACCTGAAGGAGAGAAGAAAGTGCAAGGCATCAAGGGCAGATACAGGAAAAGGGAAAGACAAGAGGCTTGGTTTGTTGTTGTTGGTTTAATTTTCTAGGTGATAAACCTTGCTTCTCTTTGGAAGAGCTGTACTGACAATAAGCTTGTGTTAGCACATCAAACCAGCTAAGCAGAAGCAAGGTGTGTTTTCACACTTGCTGGTACCTCCCTTCAAAAAACTTGTCTTTCCTAGTGCCTCTTTCAAACACTTTTCTGTTTCCTGGTGCATCTGTATGCATGAGATCAGGACACGACTCATCTGCTGGCGTAGTGCTGGGACCTGCTCTGGTTCTTCTGGGTAACATACGTAGTTACCTTGAGTTGAAACTGTTGGTCACTTAACATTAGCTATCTCTTAGGCTTTTGAAGTACAGTATCGCTGTTGTGTGTAAAACTCCATATCCAGTAGGAAAAATAGTGCTTCAGAAAAATATAATATAAAATAATGCTCTAGAAAAAAAATATTAATAGACCTTTTAACTTCTCCTTCCGAGGGCTTTTTCCCAAACACACATGCTGTAGTGACCTTGGCAATTCCTTTTTTCCTGGCGAGTTTGAGGTTAAATATAAAACAGTTTCACAAGGTGGAATTACATGCACTGCTTCCTCTGTTCCAGATGCATGCCCTCTGTACCTGAAAGGAGCAGTGGATATTTGATGACTCCTTAAATATTTCTGACAGCACGGAGACATATTAGATGAAGAGCACATGCTTTCCTTCTGGAGGAAAAGATTCTGTGTAAACAACTATTTCAAATTGTCACATTCCTTCATTAGGAATTATGCTTTTCTTCCACGAGTTGAGGAAACTGGAATATAATGCCTGGATGTTCCTGTGGAGCCTGCTCTGGATGGCCCTGCTTTGGCAGGGGGTTGGACTAGGTGATCTCCAGAGGTCTCTTCCAACCCTAATGATTCTGTGATTCTGTGAAAAGCAGTGTATGGGGTGGAAAATCTCTGTCCTATCTTAATGAGCAGTACAAGTATCTTTTAATAGCAATAGCTTATCTGTATAATTAAATATATATAAATGACAAAAATAACTTATAGTACTAGATCACAGAATCACAGACTGGTTTAGGTTGGAAGGGACCTTAAGATCATAGAGTCATAGTGTGAGTTGGGTTGGAAAGGACCTTAAGATCATCTAGTTCCAACCTCGCCGTGAACACTGCCAGGAATGGGGCAGCCACAGCTTCTCTGGGCAACCTGTGTCAACTCCTCAATACCCTCATATTAAAGAACATCTTCCTTTAATCCCAGTCTTCCTTCTGTCAGTTTAAAGTCATTCCCCCTTGTCCTTGTCACTAAAGCCCTTGTAAGTAGTTCCCTTCTCAGCTTTCTTTAGAACAGAATGTATTCCTGATGTCAACATGTTTCCCACTAATTATTTTGACAACAGGAGATACGTTTTCCCAAGTAACAAGTTGGTAGCATTCTTTACTCTTTCACAGATGGACAACTGTGTATCTTACAAAGCAAGTGCTTGCTTCTTTCAACTCGTCAGTGGCATTGGTACTTTAAAACCTGACTATTTAGTAGGCACCAAAGTGCAGAGTCTTTTTCAGGAGTATTAGGAAGCAACAGAGACTCTGATCTGAGTTACTGTCTGTGCCTTTATTGCTGTGACACCCTGTGGACCATTCTGCTGTAGCCAGGTTACCAGTCCAGGGTCGCTTTCTGTTTGCCAGGAGGGAAGCTGCCTGGTTACTCAGGTTCTTCTAGTCTCAGTGCAGAGTCAAAGGTTGTGTACTATCTTTGATTCCTCTTTGAGAGGCTCTGAGGACTTGGTGGTATAGATCCCAACTGGAGAGGTCTTCCCATTGCCTGGCAGTTTTGGAGGCGTTTAAGGATTATGGCATGAGAGTATCCCTGCTTCATAGTGTCTGACTGCAGAAGCCTTGCAGGAGCCTACAATACCTCCTCATTCCTTTCCAAAGGCACAGTGCTCAGCCAGAAAACCTCTGAACAGAATAACCAAGAATAGCTGGTGAGTTTGGAAAATCTTGGCTATCTTTGCTGCTGACCCAATTCTAGCAGTAAAGCTGAAAATCCCTAGGTCACAGCAAAGCAGATTCCTGCTCCTCTTCGGCAGAGGAACCCCTCTGCAGAGTCCGGATGAATGGCACAGCTGCTTTGCAGGCATATCGGTGGTGTGGAGGAGGATGCTGTGCTGCTTGGAGCAGCATCATCAGACGTTGTGGCTGTGAGCACACTGTGTATCCCTAAAAGGATAATTATAATGGGATTAGTGAGGAGGGTGGCACAGGACACCCTTGGCTATTTACAGAGCAGGGCTATTTTTAACCACCTTTTAGCAAAGATGGAGTTTTTATTAGGCTGGCCTAGTTGGGGCTTTATAATTAACCAACCTGGGTTGCACGTTGCTGTTTACAGCTTGCTTTGCAGGTTTCCCAAGAGTCAAATGCAGGATTGTAACCATATCATACTGCCAGGGTAGTAAAACTGCATTACCTGTGTGGTTGGCAGTGAGCATGATGGAAATATTGGTGCCAAATGATCTTGTGCAAGAGGTACCTGGATGTGACCATACCAACAGCAAACTAGACTTTGTTTAAGTCAGGAGAATGCGATGTAGTGCATTTATGGCCTGTGGTAGCTGTAGGGCTTAGCATGCTGTTGTAAGCACAGCACAGCCTAAAAGGGGTTTAGCTGGTGACATTGCATATTGTGCTACAGTAGAGTTCAGTTAATTATATTTGCCAGGGATTAGAGTGCTTCATGGTTAGTGGCCAGGATCAATAATAGTAGATCATCAGTACATCATTTTAGGGGGGGATTAACTCTGATAAATAATAACAGACTCTGCTCCAGAGCATCTGTTGCTGTTTGACATCTCTTAACTGTCCAAAGTTTTCTCAGAGAAAGGCACAGAGAACTGATGGACTGAGAGGTCAGTGCTAGACCTGGATGAAAATGAGGGGGCAAGAGAGAATGCTAGGCATTGATTGCTTCCATTCTTCTGCTGGGCAGCTGGCCACCTATGCTGCTCTCATCACCTTTTCATTGTGAAGCACAGGCTGTTATATTTGGTCTTTCTCTGCTGAGCTGAAGCAGTCTGTCTCACTGGTGCCTCTGAAGATCAGAGGTGTTAGGAAAGGATGAGCAGTCATGTTACCAAACAGCTGTGAGTTCATTCTGGAGGAGGCACCTTCCAAAATGGTATCATTTTTATTACTGTGAGCATCTGTATTGTAATTTTTTTTGCCATTCCTTTAAGCATCCTAGTTTTGGAAGTCATGGGATTACAGATGGTCTCTTTTATTATTCTTATTTTATTCATTGAAATGAGGCTTCTGTATTCTAGTCCTCTAGTTCAAAGAGAAAAACTTCAAGATATGCAACAAGTAAGACCCAAAGGCCCAGAAGTTCTTGTGTGAATAAAAATAGCCCCAGATATATCACTTCAGCTTTGGAATCATAATGTTGCTTTAGTCTAATTGTTTAGGATCGGCGTGGTTTGAGATTTCTGAGTGCAGTCATGGGATCTTGTTTAGATGTCAGTACATTTGGCAACTGTATTCTTTTTTCAGAGAGTTTCTAGTCCAGTCTGTCAGAGAAGAGGACAGAAACAGGGCAGGCTGAAGGATGATGGCTAGTGATAGCAGAGCAAACAGCCCAGCCTTTGCAGTGCTGATCAGAGGAGGGAGTGAAAAGGAAGTAGTAGAGACTCAGTGTGAGATGAGAGTAGTCTTACTCCTTCAGGTGCCCTCTGACATGAGAATAGGAGTTCTTGTCTTCCAGAAGTGTTTGCAGTGCTGTGGCCTTGAATCTTGGAAGTGGAAGCTCTCTCATGTGTCCATGTAACTCAAGGTGTTTGTAGGCCAACGTCTGCACCCACTGATCAGCCTGATTTACACTTGATGTCCACACGGTGTAGACAGACTGACCAGCCTTTGGGAGCTAAAGTTAAAAGTGTCTATTCTCCTTCCATATTGCAGCCCGGGAGACTTGTGTTCTGCAGGAAAGACAAATCTTTCATCCACATCTCCCATATGTCACCAAGGGATTGCAGACTGCCTGATTTCCCCTCCCTCTCTCCCTCTCCTATTTTTGATTTTGGAAAACCTTGAAGTAATTAATTTGCCTTCAAAATCATGATGAAATTAGGAGAGCCCTCAATATTATTTGATTCTATACCTTGAAGGATCCCAGGCAAAGGAGAGACCTCGACATGGAGAGAGGTGGAAAGAGTGTGTCTCCCTCCAGAATGCAATAGTAGGCTGGAAAGACCCATGCTGGAACAGAGCAGTGGTGGCAGCAGACCATTTGGCACAAGGTTTGTTGGTCTTGCAGCCTCTGTTTGCCATGAGGCTGAAGCTCGTCTAGAGCTGAAATCAGCAAAGAGTCTTCCCATCTAGAAGAGGTAGGGGTATCCATGTGTGCCTATGGGCTGCACATGCCAGCTCTGTGGGGGAAGGCCAGGTGGGGCTTGTGGACAGTCAGGGCAGGGGTTTTTGAACTTCTGTCAGAATTTACAGTGGAGAGTATGAGCAGTGTGTTTTAAGTTAAAATCCTTGCTTTTTGCTTACTGTAAGGGTTGCAGCTTCTGTTACAGACATGAGAAGGGTTTGTGTGCTGTAAAACTCTCCATCTTTTCCAGGTATTCCAGTTGTTTGGCAAAGGACTTCCTTTGCCAGTGTACCTTGTTTTGGGTTTGTGACTGAGGTGTCCTTTGTCAAAATACTGCTGTTGCAGAGCTTATCAATTCATTGCTGTCTGTATTTCATTTTCACTTACGGGCTTGAATCGGGATGCTGCTTTCTGAAGAACTGTGCCACCTGTTATCTCCTTGTCATGTAGCTTCTCACCTGGCAGAGGTGCCTTGATTTGTGTGGCTTTGAAAAGCTGCATTGCCTTTTTTTTGAGTTCTTATTACTAATATTTGTCTTACTGTTGTTTAATCATGGGCCTCTTCATTTGTGGTTTGCTTTTCATCTGCCCTTGATTGGAGTATACAGTTGGTGCATGCTCATCTTTAACTTCTGCAGACAGATCTGGCATGATTAAGATCAGGCTGAAAATTGTGCCCATAGAAGTTTTTTGTTCCTTTAAATTTGTATTTATAACACATTGTCAACTCTGTTTATTGTCAGGCCTAAATTTTCATTTCTTTGTTTATTTTAAAAGATAGAAAAGCTTAAAAAAAATGCAAAGATCTACAGGCTTTTTTTTTTTTCCAATTACTTTTTCATGGTGCATTTTATTAGCATTTGGAATACAAATACTCTTACATGCCAGGAAGCCATCAGTAGAAATTGACTGGAAACAGGCAACGAGCAAGTATCTCCCTCAGCCAGGAGCAAATGCAGGAAAACAAATAAACCTGAGAAGAGACCTGATTTACAATCAGAAAGCAAGGCTTGTTCCGAATGATTTCACAGCTCAGGTGGAGAATATTAACTTTTAAGTGCATATTTCTGACCAGGTTTCTTCTCCAAGCATGTGTCTTGTCTGTGGTGTCCTGTGGAACTGGGGTGAGTGATGTGTCTATTGCAGGCTGGCTGGGTGCCACTTGCATAATGCTCTGCAGCAGAGCAGCGCTGCTTGGTCCCCAGCGCCTCCCCATCCAGGTGCTTGGCACATCCTCTTCGTTCACTGAAGACTGAGTGTTCTGTGAAGCAGGGGGCAGATATTGCCGAGAGGGCTGGGCTGGGGGCAACATATGAGAGCAAGGAGATCAAGTCAGATGATGGCTGTTAGAGATAAGCTCACCTCTGACCTGTGAATTGCTTTTAAAAGGAATCCATTATTTTCCCCCATTTTCCCTGCCCTGTGGTTTTTGCATGTGTTTCTCATTACTTTTATCGCAAAATCATTCTCATCCAGTGAGTTACTGATGTGGGGTCACTTGTATTTCTCCAGGAACTGCTTTCTTTAACCAGTGATTTCCTCCTGAATATTTTAAGTAATCTGTTAGCTCTGAAATCCAAGCAAAGTTGGTGGTTTCTAATTTCAGGGTTAAATTAGACTCAACTTCGAAAAGGTGAATAGGGAAGAGGAGGAGGGCAGAAGGGAAGGGCAATAATGTCCTTTTCCATGTTAGGATCTACCTTCTGCTGGTTATTTTGGCTCTGCATTTGATTTGGTTCTGGCTTTTAACATCTCTTAGAGATCAAGTGTCTGATTTATCCTCAGTGGAACATGAGCATATTCCTAATGTTAAGCACATGCTTAAATCCACTGTTGAATTCAAGCCCTGTAGACCTGCAGGCGTAGTACAAAAATATCTGGGAAGTGCTTTTCTTTTCCCTCTCCTGCTCCCTTCTTTCAACATACAAAAAATCAGACTTCAGCATTTTGAAGAGCTGCGGGAGGCGACTTGGTCATTTCCTGCTGGGAGGGAGGCTTCGTCTTTTAAAGAGGGGAAAGGAGTGTGTGTGTCTCTGTGTGTGTGTCCGTGCATGTGTGCGTTTTGCAGATGTTCAGGCCTTGATTCAGCAAAGCCTATCAGCAGTGTCTGACTATGGGATAATGCTGAATCTGGTAAGCCTGCTGCTTCAGGGCTGAGTGTGCACGTGTGTGACTGACTCTCCAGCACAGAAAGTTTCTGCTCTCAGTTCCCATTGCTTCTGCCCATGGTGGAAGCTGGAAAAACACCCCACAAACCCAAAACCTGTCCTAGCAAAAGAGCTGCAGTTGCTACAGGGGTGTTGATGTTCAGGGATGGCTCTGTGGTGGTCTTGCCCACAGCCATTGCTGCAACACTCGCCAGAGGAGAATGGATCCGAGCAGGAGGACCCACTCAAGCGCAGGGTGCACCAAGGTTTGGCTGAGACCACCATGGCTCAGGGAGGGAAACTGCTTGTGGCCTTCCAGCCCTGGGCTGGCTTGTGCAGGGGGCTCCTGAGGCATTAAGAGTAGGTGGGTTTCTAGCCCCTGTGCTTTGTAACCAGCAGACACAAGGCTTGGAGGGAGGTTGGTGACTTCCTAGCCAGCTTGTTGTGGTGCAGAGCAGTGGGCTAGGATGATTCCTACCCCAAAGCCCTCAAAAATATCCTCAGAGGAGTGAGGGGAGGAAAGGGTTTGGGTTTTTTTGCACTCGCATAATTTTCTGCACTGCAGTTTTGATCCAGGCAAAAGGGAGCCCAGTTCCTGCAGTGGGATTTGAGTGCATGTTGTACAGGGAGACAGCTGAAGCTATGAGCAAAAAGCATGCATAAGTAAAGGCTTCCTCCCTGTGCTTTATATAATCACAGTAGATGATGTCATTGGGAGAGGAGAGAAGAGGAGAGCAGGCTGTGAAATTACAGCCCTCTGCAGCCAGGCAGAGCCAAGCGCAAGGAGGGAGTGCACAGAGCGGGGGCCAGGCTCCTCTCTGAGAGGGGCTCAGGACCAAGGGCCAGGAGGCTGAGGCTTGGAGGGGAGCTGTGGGATAGAAGTAGTAATCTGAATTCAGTCAGAAGCTCTCACACAGGCACAAAGGGAAGGGGGGAGAACAGAAAGTGCCCAGTGGGCAGCAGTGGGGCTGCCATTGCTGGGG
>JANRGW010032889.1:0-13569 GCA_024733675.1 Psilopsiagon aymara | reverse complement strand
TGCTTACAAAGGTCAGTCCCGCCTTAACTTCCCCAGTCTGTGTTTCCTTTGTTTCTTCTTGGTTATGCTAACTAATATATGATTGGCTGGCTATATATTGGTTGATACATTAACCGACTACTAATTGATACATTACACACTATTGGTTGATACACTGTGCGGCTATTGATTGATATATGAAGCGGTTACTGATTGATACATTATTAGTGACACAAACTACGCTTGTGTTAAACAAAGACTATGTTTATGTTACCCCCCTTCCTTACATGTTAGATTTTGCAACTGTATCATACTAAGCGGTACCTAATTGGCTAGCTCTAGGTATTAATTGATACCTCATTGATTACAATACAAAGACCTTACTTACACTAAGACAAAGATTATACTTGTATTACCCTACTTGCTTGCAAGAAGCTACAGCTGCACTTTATGGTTACAATTATCAGCCCCTTCCTGCACAACTTTCTCATCTGCTTTCTGTATCAAACTTACTCAGACCTCCTGCACTTACACGTACCCTCACAATCCTCGGCTAACAACAAAAAAAAAAGCAGTTATCATGCACTGTTTAATTGAAAATCAGTGGCCTTCAAACACCCTGATATTTATTGGATGGACAATGCAGCAGGACATAAGCAAACCAAGAGGTCCTTGGAGCGTACTAATGATAACTTCCTCCTGAGAAAAGGTCTTTGCTGGACCCCATACCCACCCACAAGGAGGGTCCTGCTAAGGATACGGAAGTCTTGGCTGCAGTGACCATGAGATAGCGGAGTTCAGAATCTGGAGGGCAGGGAGGAGCATGAAAAGCAAGCTCATAACCCTGAACGTTGGGAGAGCAGACTTCAGCCTCTTCAAGTATCTGCTTAGAAGAGTCCCTTGGCATAAGGCCCTAGAGGAAAGAGGGGCCCAAGAACGCTGGTTAATATTCGAGTATCACCTCCTCCAAGCTCAACAGAGCTCCATCCTGCTGCTGTTTCTGTGCTGTTGTACTGGACAAACCGGAACTCCAGTGTGAATTCAAGTCAAAGGGACTGTGACCTGCGGATGAGTCCACATGGGAGCAGGACACCCTGAAGCGTCTGTGGCCATGGGTAAGTCCAAATCAGGTACACCTCGAAGCATCTGTATCGGTAGCTGTGGTTATGTCTGTGGCACTACATCATAGTCATAAGAGACTATCATGAAAGTCTCAGCAAGTTTACACTAGTCACAGTGTTACCTTGCATTTGCTCTAGTAAATGCTGAGAATACTATAGAAAAATTAATTATAAGAAATAACTATGGACTAACAAATAAGCTGATTCAGTTTCAATTAAACATGAGGCTAAGCAAGAATAGATTATTGAAGTCAGCTGGTCTGAAGAGTTCAAGTAAATTAAAAAACAGGTGGAGCTTTTGTAGGAATGAACCGGATTCTCCCTTACTAATTGGTGCAGTACAAGTTTTATCCAGACACTACTCTGCTTTCTCCATTCCTTAGTTTTCTAAAGCAGCCTTTATCTAGTACAGCTTCTGTTTCTACTAGGAACACAAACAACATCATCTAGCCAAATGAATGACTATCTAGTCTGGACCCCTAATCAATGCATGTCAATCCTGTGTCACAGGTTAAAATGAAGCATGCTTTACACTGTCTAGCCTTATGTTTTGTGAGAATCCTACACACAGGTGTTGAAGGCAGGTACTGTTGAAGGCAGTACCGTGTGTGTAGCAGTTTGTGTAGCCTAATATATCTGTGTCCTTTGTGTGTCTGTGTGGGTGCATATGTGGATGTCTCTGGGGTATACACTTAACTTCACTACCTGTTGAACCTGCAAACAAGAAAGCAGCGGCCACATCTATCTGGCCTCTGGACAGGGCTCCAGCAGGAGGAATCACTAGCCTCTGGATCTGATGGAGCTGGCAGCCACTTTCAACTTTGCTTAACAGAAAATTCTGATTTTGCAGGGACTAACTTACGAAAATAGTCTTCATTTAACAGGGAAATATGTACAACTCACGAAAAGTAAAGCAGTAATACATTGTTTCTTTTTTAAATAATGGCAATTTGCCGGTTAAAACACATTCTTTTTTAAGTTACTTGATCTAGCTCTAAAATGGGAGACACGGGACATGAAAGAATTAACTTTTCAAACAAGCGATGATTTGCAAACAAAAATGAAGGCCCTGTTTGCTGCGCCTATACATAGTATTTAACTGGAGATTTAATATTACAATTCACACACAGAAGAGAATGCTCATAGTCAGCAGAGATAAAATTTAAGCAGAAAATTGATTCTGCATAAAAACCTAACAGTCTCACTAACTAATATTGCCATGCTTTCTGGAGCCTCACAGCTGGGGAGAAAACAGCCCTTTCACAAACACAGAGAACGTGACAGTAGAAGTACTATTGCAAAGTAGACACTTGCAAAGAACTTAACAGCTCCCTTCATGCAGGAATAATAATTGCCTCATCCTGTTTTGTTTGGAAATAAAGTAACATCACTTGAAGAATTAATTAGTTATAGAAAGCATTCCCACAGCTGTAACGACAGCGGCATCAACACATTTTCAGCACCGTCTTACATTAATCTGAATTATCTCTCAGGTCTTCTGATGTGATATGAAACAAAATGCAAGATCCGGAAATTTTTCAATATTTGTTCACAGATCTACTCCATGGCTTAAACCAGGTTTAACTCAGATGGTTATACTCTATGTCTCATATTGTGCTGTGGATCGCCATCTGACTCAGGAAAGAAAGACCCTGCAGCCCTTTATTCACGTAATTTGACCACTTCTTCATCTGCTGCATATATATGCTATATCTAGGGAATAGTCTGGTTCCCTGTGTGCAGTGTTAAGAGTACTGTTAAGACAAAGTGATACATTATTGATATGGAGAGTATAGAGCATGAATAAAGCTCTATACAGGAGGCATGCTTCCGAAACTGACTGAATCCTGTGGTGAATTCCTTTCGGGTAAGTAAGCCATTGCCATCAACATCCAATGTAACAACAACTTTTTCAAGCTCTTCCAGGCTAAAGGTAACTGACAATGCAGTCTCTGGAATGACAAAACATGCAGTGTCTTAACCCGGTATATAGGATGTGAAGACTAGATTCTACAGAACATGCATAATAGAAAAGGATAGGCCCTTTCGTTTCCAAGAGTACAAATTCAAATACACCACAGAGTAGAACAACATCAACTGAACAAGATTTGCTTTTATGCAATGATTTGTTTTGTATAGCCCCAGGCTGGGGAAGAATGCCTGGAAAACTAATCGGTGTAAAAGGATCTGGGGGTGCTGATTGGTGGTCAGCTGAACCGCAGTCAGCAATGTGCCCAGGCAGCCAAAAAGGCCAACAGCATAGTGGCCTGTGTCAGCAATAGTGTCTCCAGCAGGATTAGGGAAGTGATTTCACTGTAGTTGGCACTGGTGAGGCTGCACCCCAAATACTGTGTTCAGTTTTGGGACCCTCACTACAGGAAAGGCATTGAGGTGCTGGAGCAGGTCCAGAGAAGGGCAACAGAGCTGGTGAAGGGTCTGAAGCACAAGTGTGACGAGGAATGGCTGAGGAACTGGGGGCATTTAGTCTGGAGAAGAGAAGGCTCAGGGGGGACCTTATCACTTTCTTCAACTACCTGTCAGGAGGATGGAGGGAAGGCGGCTGGTCTCTTGCTCCCAAGTAGCAAGCAAGAGGACAAAAGGAAACAGCCTCAAGCTGCACCACTGGAGGTTTAGATTGGGTATTAGGAAAAATTTCTTCACTGAAAGGGTGGTCAGGCATTGGAACAGGCTGCCAAGGGAAGTGTCCTTGGAAGTGTTCAAAACACGTATAGATAAGGCCCTTAGTGACATGGTTAATGATGGACTTGGCAATCCTGGGCTAACGGTTTGGCTTAATGGTCCTGAAGGTCTCTTCCAGCCTAGCTGATTCTATGATTCTATGACTTCACTATTTGTCTTTTTGAATCCTTTGCAACAAAGTAGTGAGAACAATCTCCTTGGAACACAGATTGTAATCACACAGGGAAGAGTAAGACCTTGAGGTGGAGTCTCAGCATCCTGGTCATGAGGTCAAGCAAGAGACTCTCTAAACAAGAATATTAAAGAGAGTATACTGTCCTCATTCAAGATGCTTTAAAATGAGTAAAAAAATAAAAGCTAAGAAAGCTGCATGGTTCAAGGAGCAAACCTGCTGCTCCTGTAACAAGTTAAATGTAGACCATGACTGTCTATGAAAATCATCCTGCTTACACCAAGAAAGGCAGAACTTCGCAAACCAGCCCCACAAAATCACTTATTTTTTCCTGAGAATCTAAAAAAAGGCATAAAAGAATGCCGCCTCCAACATTTTCTTAAATCCATCCCTAGTCATCTTACTACAATTCTTTTAACACTTATAGACAGATTCCCAGAAATATGAGGAAACTAGAGTGGCAAACAACTACAATAGCTAGAACTTCCACTGGGAATCAAGCACTAGGAAGAGTAAAGCCTTTCTTCAGCTTGGGAAGCAATATAAATACACACTGGTGCAGTCCTCTGCTTTATTAGCTAACATTTTAATACCTTCGCTGAACACCTATGGTACATACAACATATTAAAATTGCAAGCTAATAGGTTGATAAAGTTAATCAGAATAAAAGTGTTAATCTGTTCTGCTGACAGAATGGATTTAGGACCAAAGAAAGTTTATCCTGCAATCCAAGAACAATGGAAACCACTGTTCAATATACCAAGCCATATAAAACCAAGGTAAGAATTGGCTGAATGCATTAACCAGAACTTCCCTGGCAGCAGCAAAGGGTTTAGGGCATACATTATAAACCTATATGAGCCAAATGGAGGAGCATTAAAAGGAATTCCAAGGTAATCTTGAGAAGGGAAAACAACAGAGCCTCTAAAGCGCAGAACTATCTGGAATAGTCCTGAAGAGATTTCTGAGCAGGATTAATTGCGCATTGCTACCTGCTTCCAAAAAAAACCCTAAGAAAACTTGAGGCACATTAAGTCTAAATAAGTTACCTCATCAGCAATGCACCTGACTTATTACCAGTTTCTCACTTAAACACACCCATCTTCCCAAAGCTTTATATTTTAATCTCTTATATCTAAAAACTTTTAAAAAATTCACTTCTCTTCTAAAATTCTTACATGCTACAAGGTACTGACGAGGGAGAAGGTATTTCAGGCAAATTACTCATTTACACTATATCAGGGTTCCAATTCTGAACTGAATTATACAACCTAGCATAGAAAACACCACAATTTTCTGCATTTTCTAGAAAAAAAAATGAAAATGGGAGATTTTTAAGAATGTGCAAACATGCTTCTCCATTAAAGTCCCTGTGGATAATTTCAGGAGCCTGGTGAATCGGAGCCACACTTACCACTGTTACTAAGTCAACGTTTTTCCCAGCCTCTTGTTTTTATTCTTCAAAAATTTAAGTTTGTTTATTTGGGGTTTATTTTTCGGCAAACAAAATGACACTGTTGGTCTCATAGGTGTGTTTTTGTTTATTTGCTCTTTTTGGCCTGACTGTAAAAACACATAGATACTTTCAATATGAATCTCTTAAAAATTAAAAAGAAATAAAATATATTCAAAGATACCACTGTAGCTTAAATAGAAATTATCTACGTTGCCACACAATGTGCTGTGTGCCTTCATGATGCCTATGTTTACTTATTTGAAAATTCCAAGCTTTTACTCTGCAAAATAAAAAGATAGCAGTCACATAGCTAAGAGCAAGATCTGAACCCAATTCTGCTATAATCGTTAAAACATTTTGCAATAACAATCCTCATTAATCATGATAACCTCAAGGCTCAAAGTGCAAAGATGTGGTTTCAAGACTCAGGTAGAATTTGTTTTCTTTCAGTCTCAGAAAACCTCTTGTTTGTTTGAAGGTTGAACACATTTGATATTTTGAAATTGAATAAAAAGTTCCAAACAACCAGTATTAACATAATCTGAAAATAAACAGCATGATATTGTCAGGGAAGAGTAAATTTTAATATAATTACTATATTAGAGACACATCGGAAAACAGTGCAAAATCTGTTCCACTGAACTTAATTGCATTTTTAGATACTCAGCACTGTCAGTTGAAATGCCTCATATCACATGACTAAAGATTAAAAAGCTTGATGTGAGCATATTGGATTTGAAGCAATGCTTCATGAATGTTAAGTAGCACTAAACCAAGAAACAGGAGGATGCTAAAGTGATCGACACGTTGTAACTTTTATGGAAAAACTGATTTACATTATTGATTTGGTTTTGCCATAGGAAGTGAATATCATGAAAAGTGCAATCAAAATCAACTATACAGATTTCAAACTCAGGTTTGCAATACTGGGATTCTAGTTAACTAGTCGTTCTAACCAAGCATAACGAATAGCTAATAGTATATGTCTAACGTACAGTTTCTCAGTATAAAACGTTAAGTATTTTCATAGAATCATAGAATGGTTTGGGGTGGAAGGGACCTTAAAGATCATCTAGTCCCAACACCCCTGCCATGGCAGGGATACCTTCCACTGGACAAGGTTACTCAAAGCCCTGTGCAACCTGGCCTTGAACACTTCTAGATACAGAATTTATTTTGCTACCACACCTCTATTTTATCCAGAAGTACTGAAGTAGGAATGAATTAACACAAAGAAATTATGCTTTGCATGTCAAACATGAGCATATTCTTGTTTTCTGCCACATACTGGTTCAATTATCCTATCATTTCTGCAATAAGCACCCAATCCCATTTCCAAAGGTTTTATTGCATAGTTGCTTTGCTATCAACATTTTCAGCAAATCTGATTTTAGTCCTTCAAACATTTTAAGAACAATTTCGTAAGATAATGTTAAAATAATGCTCTTCTATATTTCCTACATATATATATCTGATAAAGCTGAGAGTCTGCTTTGCACATTGTCTGGCAGCTGAAACCAAAGTGAAAGACTATTTACACACTTTCGCTGAAAAAACAGAAGGATAAATTTTGTGGACTGAATACAATCATGATGCTGTGGCAAATCTCAAAGTAATAAATTTACTGGAGTTTCAAATTTTTCATTGAGAATAGAATAAAACTCCTGAGGCTTTTTTTTTTTTTTTTAATTTCACTCACTTTGATTTTCCACTTTTTTGTTGCTTTGATTGTGGAAACAAATGCAAGCGTTATGTGAAACTTCAAAGACAGTGTATTAAATGCTACATGTCAGAGGGTGTTACAATTTTTAACCAGTCTCAACTCATCAAAGGCATTGGAAGCTTCTCTTATTCTGCATTTCACATAGCCAGTTCTCATTTACTTGCATGTTTGGACAAATAATGAAGCCCTTGCCTTCCAGATCACAAATCTGAAAGATCTCATATGCTTTTCCTAACACAGTTATTCCTGTGTCTTGTTCTCCTGGTGGCACAGGACTGGCATGGTCTCCTTGTATTCTGTTCATGGTCACAATCTCAACACAGAAATATTTTGGGATGCTGCCATCCTACTTACTGATTTGAATTCAAATTCTGATTTGAAACCTGTGCATGGAAGGTAGGGAAAAGAGCAAATCATATCCTCTTAATGATGCTTTACAAAATCTCTTAGCAACCATTTCTTTATTTAGGCACTAGAGCTTAGAAGAATAAAAACCTTTCTGAAAATGCCTACCCTTGATGGACTGCACTAAAAATGCTGCAAATTGGATGATGAATGAGAAGGGGAAAGTCTAGGGAAAGGAAAAGACAAAATGAGCTCTGAAAAGGAATCTGAAAGCAAAATCAGCCAGTTTAACAAGAAAGGTAGACAATCAATTAACACAAAGAGGAAAACATAAGAAATACAGGTAAATAAAAAAGTGATTTAAAGTCACTACAAGTATCCAACTGATACCTTTTTCACTCTGATTATCTTAACACCATGTATCACAATTTGGCATACAGTTCATATGATAGCCATAGAATGGAAGGTAACTGATTACTGATGGAACCTGATAGATGATAGTGTTTCATTCAGTTAACTAAAATTAAGAAAAACATTTCCTGAAATTCATCCTTATTATTTAGGACTCTGACTTTCACCTGTGAAGAAGAATTAATTGCTAGTGAACTTGGTGGGAAGTCATCATAAGTTAATCACATTCTAAACAACCTTTGTGAAAATTTGTATTGTACTTCCTGCATGAAAATATTTTTATATATTCAGTTTTTCCATAATTTGATCTTAAATTCATTCTGGGAGGTCAGATGTATACAGCTTCCCCTCTCCAAACTTGTACAATTGTACAATCCACAGTACCAATATAAAAGGAGCAGGCTTTCCAAAAAGCCTGTGGACTCAAAACCGCTATTGACTAACTAAGGGTTGTCATGCCTCACCTCATGTTTGTAAGGCTCTTTGTATGACCCTAACACATTATCATGTGGGTAAACCAAGCGGAGGAACAGACTATTTCACTGAAGTACTGTGTCTTTCTGGCAGGCTAACATCTGTATAGTTATAGGGCTCAGATGACATGCAACAACTTGGCTTTATATCTGCATCTTGAATTTGTATTTCTGTTTCTCTAAGTAGGTCAATCTAAAGTAGCCACAAATTTGTCTGATAATTTTTAACAGAGAGAAGTATTTGTGGAGGCATTTGACTATTATAAAGATCACGGCTGATTCTGATCCACATCCAGCATCACTGGCACAATCTGGAATAACTTCAATAGAGGCCAGTGAGAATTATTTGTATCTGAAATGCATGTTGTCATCAGAGTACAGGCTTTGGCATTGCATTGATGTGAAGGCAGAATCTAAAGAAAGAAGAACTTCAGCTTGTCTACTCAGCCTCTTAAGAAGAAAAGGCTCTGATCACACAGACAGAATAATTCAGCCAGAGTCTGTTTTATTCTGTTCTCAAGTTCAAACCAGGCCATGCTTTATACCTCTCAAAACACAGCATCTTCCAAGAACAACTTAGATGTACAGTTTGTCACACTAGCAGCTGGAGTGGCTTTCCATGACAAAGTGATTTCTCCAGTAGCTATAGGCCAGGCTACTGGACTTCCTATGTTTCATGTAAATATAAAAGCACTACAAACAGGCCATTAATTTCAAACCAAACTAAGACTTGGATGAGAAAATCACAGACCCCTTCTGAAACCACCTGGCAAAAATCTGCAAACACAGCTAAATTTTCCTGTCTCTCCCTTGCTCTCTGTTGCAACTCTGATCATCCCAGGACTGCTGTTCAAACACTCTCCAAAGCTGAAATATTTTTGGTTTAATGACCAAAGAACTTTGGACTTTGGTTTAATGACCAAAGTCCTAAGAACTTCCCGAGAGTTCTAAAAGAACTTCCTAAAGAACTCCCTAAAGAAGAGTTGCAAGCAGCAGAATTAAAAACACTGACTATGCCCAATACCATTCCACTTTGGGAAACTCCTCACAATGGGTCTTACTCAATTCTAATATATAGCAGCCAGGGGTGCTTTATAAACCCCGAAATCAGCCATTCGAGCCGAGCCGCATGCACACAACTTGCAGCTCCGGGCATTGCTCACTGCCGCGGAGGTTGAGCCCTCTGCTGGGGATCTCTAAGCTCTGCACCTCAAAAGGCGCCGATGACTGCCGGAGCACCCGCGGCGGGGACCGAGGGGTCCCTGTAAAATTAGCAGTGCTAGGAAATGCTGCCACAGGTAATACGTTACAGGTCAGGCATAACGAGGTGCATTTGGCTATTACAGCTGCCTGAACAGCTGTACTCTTTCTCTCACGAGGGAAATTCCTGGATCAGAAAGTCTGACCAACCATCAGTAGCCAGGAAGATACACAAAGGAAAAGATCACTCAGTAACTGCCCTGTTTATTAATCCCTTTCCTGAGGCTTCCAACATTAGACAGTCCAAAAACAGTATATGAGCCAGCCAAGTCTTTGTTGTGACTCTATAGCTACTCACAAATAGATCAGACGGAAATGCCATTGCAAGCCAAATTTAGACAACAGTGGTATAATACAGACTGGATGAAATTCTCCTTCCATACTGCATTTGCACACCTCAGTTTCAGTTACATCAATATAGCTCATTATTGACTGATACCAGTGTATGAGGTAATATAAATCAGGGAATCAGTTTTAACTTTGCAGTGACACTGACATAAAAAGAGGCTTAAAAATACCAAAACCAGTGGGACAAGTGCAGCCTAAAGATGGCCTCAATAAGATTTGACCCAGACTCAAAGCATATGGGATGTTTTTGTTTGTTTTTTTTCTTTTTTTTCCTTTTTCATATCTCAGCAATTCCTCAAAAGGCCACAACTGCAGGAACAGGCCAAGGTAAACATGACAGTAAGGTGTGCTAGTGCCTGTGGGCTCTGCACAGTTACTTCCTAAAGAAAAAAGGGGAAAAAAAAAACCCCAACTGTGCAAGTAATAGGAGGTCAACTGCATGTGAAAGAATAGAACTATGAAAACAGATTAAAAACACTGGAACAAAAAGGCACTATATACAGTTTGATAAAGCTGTTTACATCTAGCAAACAGTACAGACACTAGTCAGAAAATGTCACCAGGATTTCTAAGTGCTTCCATGGCAAGCAATGAGATTACATGCATGACAGCAGCCTCACCTTCTTACACAATCGTCCTGTTTTTATACATGAAAACCCCTGCTACACAGCATCTTGAATAAAGCAGAAAATTAAATGAGAGCATACACTAAAATTCCTAATCTTTATGGCAGCTTCCAGAGCTGGTGCAGTTCGTCATAATTTCTAGAGCATCCTGATATTTGCATATGCTGGCAATAACAAGAAAGATTAAAACTGCAATTTGCTCTGCATTACTGGATCAGCAATGTAATTATTCTAAGGCCAATTTTAAATAATAGGTAGTTCCATTCACTCATCCATCCCCTTTCGAAATCAAATGTCTTACAAAGTCAAAAGAATATTCTATTAAGACCTTTAATTTCCATTCTTTTAGCTGCCAACAAACACTTTACTATGCAAAATAGGTCATATCGTAACCTGATGTAAACAAGCATAGCTCCAAATACTCATAGAATCATAAAATAGTTAGGGTTGGAAAGGACCTTAAGATAATCCAGTTCCAAACCCCCTGCCGTGGGCAGGGACATTTCCCACTAAACCATGTCACTCAAGCTTCTGTCCAACCTGGCCTGAACAAGGATGAACAAGTATGCAGGCTTTCTGAGGTTTTTACAGATGAGTAATCATAAGGTATATTTGGACTGGTCTGTAAAAGGCAGGTCATTGTTAGTATTTCAAATGACATTTTCACTATGATTTTCCAGTCAGGTGTACTGTATATCACCAAACAGTAGATGTACGGAGCACTGCCGACCCACAGATTTTGTAAGTAAGTCATTATCTCTGACAACCCCACTCTTCCAAACTGTGATGGTTAAAAACTGCCAGGTTTTGCCTGCATTCATGACTCTGACTTTCTAGGTTTCAGTAATGTATTTTTGTAGCACCTGTCTGTAGCTACAAACTTTCTGCAGCACACTTCAAAACAGGAATCATTTGCAGAAAAAATGCAGTAAACTCATTTAACACCACGGATTATACAAAATACTCTTATGAGAGATAACATTTATATTTTACAAACACTGGAAAATAAAAATTAAGAGTGTGTACTTTTGCCACAAGAAATATTTTTTCCTACAACCGTATAATCCTTGTTAAAGTAACCTGCAACTTTTCTGTAGTATGACTGACATGTGAAGGACCTCTTCAGAACTTTGTGTCAGAGTTAGTTATCTTTTATTATGCTGAAACACTTTTAAAGTTGTTTAAATATAGCACTATAATTATCTCAAGTTGTCACAAGTCTGCTAAAAGAGTCATTCTGTTCCCTATTACTGTGTCCTGCCATTGGACAAGTATTCATCTAGTTAGACAGTGAACCCTGCTGTAGAATCTTTTCAATTTAGTCTGGAAAGTTCTATTTTATTTAGCTCAACTGAGGCCAAGTGGACCATCAGGAAACACATCGAAGAAAAATCAAGAATCAAAAAAAGATCTGGAGATGATGCAGAGAAGGAGCACAAAAATGATCACAGAGATGGAGCACCTCTCCTATGAGGAAATGATGAGAGAGCTGGGGCTGTTCAGCCTGGAGAAGACTCTGGAGAGACCTTATTGTGGCCTTTCACTTCTCAAGAAAGATGTGGAAAGACTTTTTATCAGGACCTGTTGAGACAGGATGAGGGGTGACAGTTGTAAACTAAAAGAGTCTGGATGTGAGATAAAAAATCTTTACAATGAGGGTGGTCAAATATGGGCACAGATTGCCCAGAGAGGTGGTGGATGCGCCATCCCTGGAGACATTCAAGGCCAGGCTGGATGTGGTTCTTGGCAACATAACTAGCTGCAGACGTCCCTGCTCATTGAAGGGGTTTGAACTAGATGACCTTTGAAGGTCACTTCCAACCCAAACTATTCTATGATTCTATGATATCATAATTATTATATCATAATTATATAATTATTATCATAATTATATCAGAATATTCATATTCTATGATATTCTATGATATGGACTGCTAAGACCAAAGAGAGCACAGTAACGATTCTCAAATACATTTTGCTAGGGGCAGGTTTGCATACTCCCTGTGCACATAATGCAGCCCACAAGATGCAACACTTGTGCTGTAACACGGCAGACAAGCTAGACATGGAGAACTGCCCAACGATAAAGAAAGTCAATCACTGAACCACTGACTGCAAAGGTAGTACATGTGACAGAACAGACCAAAAACAAATCTGAGAATAACAGCATAATTAATATTTCCTTGAGGAATATTTACAGATCAGTGGACCACAAAGTTACTTTAAGCCATTTAAAAAAGATTTTAATGAGAATTCAAGGTGAAAATTCAGGTCAAACACTTAAACAACTAAAAGAGATACAAAGTTGCATGCCCCCAAAAATCTGCATTTTTTTCTTCTACTATGACCAAGACCTTTTAAGCTCTCATGGAAGCATTATGAAGTCTGATATAACCATATGAATTCTTAACTGAACTAGATGAGAAACAGGACTCTTAATCCTCTAATTTTGACTTTTAAAGTAAAAACATGAAAGTGCCATGCTGTAACTTCAGAAAGGTATTGAAATGTGTCACAAAAGCCTCTTTTCTTCCACACAGCTTGAATTCACTGGCTAAGTAACTTCTTGAATGATACATAACATCTCTCATGATCCTTCATCCTAGCAGACAGAGCACCATAGGGTGGATGTGAAGACATTAACTGTGGACAGAGAAATCTGAAGCAGACTGGAGTTCCTATGAGGGACCACAATAGGAAAGCCGCTGGGGAGGGAGGGGCGTCCAGTACACTTGGAACCGACTGCCCCAGGGGTGGAAACACAGCCCTACCATCTGCCATGGACCGATCCAGACTGCACTGGAACAGGGGCAAGCTCCAGAACACCTGCAATACATTGATGACATTATCCTGTGGGGTGATACAGCAAAAGGAGCTTTTGAGAAAGGGAGGAAAATAATCCAAATTCTGCTGAAAGCTGGTTTTGCCATAAAACGGAGTAAGGTCAAGGGACC
>JANRGW010032888.1:24784-35703 GCA_024733675.1 Psilopsiagon aymara | reverse complement strand
CTGCAGGGATGGGGCAGCCACAGCTTCTCTGGGCACCCTGTGCCAGCTCCTCAGCACCCTCCCAGGGAAGAGCTTCTGCCGAAGAGCTCATCTCAATCTCCCCTCTGTCAGGTTAAAGCCATTCCCCTGTCCTGTCTCTACAGGCCCTTGTCCAAAGCCCCTCTCCAGGTTTGCTGTAGCCCCTTCAGGCACTGGATCTGCTCTAAGGTCTCGCCTTAAGCAGCCTTCTCCTGTCCGGGTTGAACCAGCCCAGCTCTCGCAGCCTGTCCAATGTTTCCTTTTCCCAAGAGTGACATTTAATAAGTACCCTATGAATGAGCAGGCACTGCCAGGGCTATAGCAGTCCTGCCTCACTGCACAAAGTACTGCTGCTAAAAGGCTGAGGAACTTTAAAAAGCCTCCATCGTGCTGAAGGAGGGGGGTTTGGGAGGTGGCAGTGGCAAAGTGACGTTCCCTTCTTTTGGAAAGGGAACACTGCATCTTTGTGCAGCAATTTTTTCTCCCCGTGCTTAGGCTTGTCCAACAGTGATCCGAGTGTTCCAGCCTCTAACCCGGAGTCAGAAGAGGGCCTGGCGCAGAACCATGAGATTTAGAGTTCTGCGTCACACCAGCTGTCTACTAGCAGAGGGGTGGGTTGTGTTGGGTTGGGGGGGATAACAGTAACAAGCAACATTTAGATTTACAAATAGCAACCAAATAGATTTACTAGTGCTTAGGGCAAGATGTAGATTTGTTTAGTGAGTTCACACATGCGGCTGGTCTGCTCTGATGTAATTCCAGACTGTGTTTCCTGTCTTGATATTTAATCCAGGGTATGAAGAATGATTCTCTCCCTCCCCATCGTGGTGCATGCTGTAACTAATTACAGAGCCAACCTGCATGAAATAGCTGTCTGTTTGGCTCCTGCAGAATTTGTTACATTCATTTTACATAGCAGCAGTGATTAAAGTACGCTTTTAATCCGTGCATGGTTGTTTCTTCCAGCACTTAACAGTTTTTTGCCACTGGGGAATGGAATTCCCACTAAACAGTATTATGTTTCCAGCATACACAATATGTAGACATTGCCCCTATATATGCTCTGCAACATTTTGCTTTACCTTATTCCAAGAAGAACTGTTCCACTGTACACTCCTTATCAATATGACTCGTTTTCACAAGCTGTTTTCTTAGGGAAACAAACAGGATACAACTAAAGAGCGCACAGGAAAGGTTGTGTATTCACTCCCTTTTTTGAGACATTGTACTGGCAAGGAAGCTGCATCCCACTTGCAGAGGTCAGTGTTGCTGTGAGAGCATGATGTGAAGCGCATCTATGCTCAGAGCAGCAGGGAGGTATTTGTCCCTCTCCGATCCCATTGTGCACTAAGTGCCACAATCTCTTTCAGTGGGAGAGGCTACAGAATAGGCATGTGGAGGTACCACCCATCCTGTACTTTGCAGGTCATCACCTTTACTGATTTCAGAGCCAAATGTTCCATGAGGCATGTGGAGTGACCAGCTAGAAAGCAACACTCAGCCAGGCTAAGCCTGAATCTGTTTTTCAAATAGTAAATATGTGAAGGTCATACACTATGGTGAGTGCTCTGCAGTGATTTGACAATCCGTATCTTTTGTATTATTTTCTTTTTAAGCATGAGTAGTGAGAACTTCTCTATATTTTTCAGACCTTAGGTTTTTATTTTCCTGAAATACACTTTCCTGTACACCCACTTTTCTTAGGAATGTGATGTGTGTGAAGCACAGGAGAATTTGCTTCTTCTGTACTAAGAAAAAGCAGAATGAGCAGTAGATCATATTCTTCCTGAAGGGTTTGATGTTCAGAAACAGATCCTGTTTCCTTTTTATTTCATATAAAAAAATCTAAATCTACACCAACTGCAAATGGGAAACTGAGTAAATACAGAGATCTCGGTAGCTAGACTGGAAAAATCTGGTGGTCAGCCAGATTGGCTAATTCATCAAAATAGCATATTCCTTGGGCAAAATCAGTGAGGACTTTTCGACCTTAAATTATTTGTATGCATTTTTTTACTGATTGTGAGTTGAGTGTAAGCTTCATTCCTGCTTCATAGCAGTACTTCCTGTTTTTAAGGTATGAATGTTTTCCCCTCCATTTTTGACTGTAAATCTGTTGTGCCTCTCAACTGTCTTGTCTCTACTTCTACTGAAATCATTGTACCTGTTTCAGGTAGTGAACAACTCTTGTCTTTGTATGCCTGCACTGCACATGCTTCAGAGCATGCAGAACCTTGTAATCTACTTAAAATGAGACAAGTGGCTGCTTCATCCTCTTATGATTTCACTATGTCCCCGTGTGGTTCAGAGTCCAATTTAAAATGACTTCTCTTGTGTTTTTTAAAATCCCACATAAAACCTCCATCAAATCTCAAGTACCAACCAAAATCTTCCCTTTCTGCACCCATTTCTTCTTTTCTGCTGGCACTGTATGCTCATATTGTCTTTAATTTAGCACAGTATTCTGGTAAATGTGGAAGGAAAAGTAAATGAGTTGTTTTGGGTGGTGCTTTATTGACTAAGGGGTGAGTAAAAAGAAGCTGGTCTTCCTGTTTCAATTCAGGAATTAAAACCCCAGCAGGAGTTGATGGCATCATGCCCTTTGAAGTCTGATGATCTCAGTATATTCCTGAGTTCTGGTCAGGTCTCCCGTGGGATCCTGAGCTTTGGTGGATGCTGTTCCATAGTCTCTGCTGTGTGATGGGGGTTTTGTAGATTGATTTATACATGGTTATTAATACAGGCCTTGGTAACGTAACATAAATTCATCACTAATCCTGTGATGATGACGATTAATTGGTAATGCACCGCATGATGCAGAGCATCGAGCTGCTGGGAGGGAAGGCTTTCAATTTATTTAAGTGATCCCATCAGTCAGAGAATGTGGCTGGATGTGAGCCCCCAGCTGCCTCTCCCTGGGATCCATGCACAGGGGGATGGCATCTGCCCCCAGTGTGAACTGCTACACCACTGGTATACAGCCACAGAGGTCTTGGGAGCTGGCAATGTTCTTAACCCTTTTGCCATTGCATGGCCCCTGGGGGGTTATCTTGGGGATTCTGGACCAACGAGCTGGAAGGATTTGGAGACAAAAGCAGTAAATGTGGATTGTGGTTGTCTCTCACACTAAAAAGAAGGGGAGGGTAATGTTTTTTCCCCATAGATTCACTGATGGGTACGAAAACATCAGGAATAGTCTTCCAGATTTGACCTGTAGACAGACTTGTTTCTCTTTTGCCAAATTTCTTTGCTTATCTTGCTGTTGGTTTGCTGAACTACCAAACAGGCTTGTAGTAGTGTTGAACTTAACACCCTAACACCTTATTCTACTGTCAGAAGGTCAACTCTGTCAGGAAAAGAAATAAAAGAAAAATACCTGGGAGAATGTGCTTGTTGTGAGGTGGATTCACCACATTTCGTTGTGGTAAGGTGGCTTCTCTCTGTGCTTCCAAATGAGCTGGAGGGGGGGAGACCTGCAGGGAAGCAGAGATGGTGAATAGCCTTGGGTGAGCTATGGAGGTGGTGGGACTCCAGGGCTGAAGGACAGATATTGTTGGGTGCTTTTGTTAATGGATGATTAAGCTCCCACTCACACCTTAAACATGCTAATTATAAAGCTTCTAAATATAGAAGAGGAAAAGTCCCGTTTTCTATTCCAGCCTATGAATAACTAAATATTTGCTTGTGGCAACTGCTTTCTTTAATGACTGTGGTTCTTCTGAAGAAGTAGCTTATGTAAAATGGTCCACTTGAGGCAGTTTCCTTTTTCTGCAGGTAGCTCTGATCCTGTTTACCAATGTCAGCACAAAATCAGGGGTATGGCAGTCAAGCTCTGGTGAGGCCTTCCACGTCAGCTGGAGGAGTTAATGTCCTGGTAGCTGCTTCTTCTTCTTCTCTGCCTCCACCACAAAGTGGGCAGTACAGAGCACACCTTGGCTGCGGCAGTAACAAACCTGGCACCTTTGCTTAAGGCCACCATTGTGGACAGTTTAAGACAAAAGGCTGAACTTTGCACGGAAGCAGGGGATGCCCGGGGATGCACCCATGTCTGCCAGGCTGTGAGGGTGCTGGGGACAACCACTGCAGCAGATTCACCTTTGCTGTTCTTTAAAGAGTCGTTGCCCTCTTTTTCATTAAGCACATACTGTGTTCAATCCAGGCTTGTGCATTATCAGCTGGTGGTACAAAGGGGAGAGCATGGGCCACCAGGTTTAAAGACTTAAGATCTTCAGAAGTATAGTTGGCTTGCTAAACTGATTTGACCAGCTGTGTGTGCCCTCTGAACCTGTTGCAATGGCCAGGCAAAACAAAACATGTGGAGTGAACTGCTGTCAGTGCTGATTCTGAGCTTTAGCTGGAAAGTTGAGTCACTTCACCATCCCAGCAGGCTAAGGATGTGCTTGTGGCACTTGGCATTCCTGAGCCACGAAGCATTAACTCAGTTAAAAGTGTCCCCTGTGTGTACCTCGGGTTGCTAACTGCATGTTAACCACTGATGGCCTGAGGCTGGTGGCTGCCTGCGGAGACCTTACCAAGAACAGATACAGCCCTTAGTCTTTAGCAGCAGTGTGTGAGCAGAGCGTGAGGCTCATCCACTTTCAGATTTTAGTATAAATATCCAGGGATGAAGCTAGGCAATGATCTTCCCATTACTTCTGCAGGACCCATAGTTTTACTCCATATACTGAAAAGATGCCATTAATACTAAACCCTGTGGAATAAACGTGGAATAACACAATGTTAAGCAAGCCACTACTATGAGTAAAACAATTTAAGTGGTGCATTTATTCTTTGGAGGCTGTGTAGGAGTGAAAGCTAGTTGATATCCTGAGTTGTATGATTATGGGGCAAAACTAGGGCCGTTGGCAGTTACTTAATGCCCCCAATCCCTCCACCCTCACTCCTCTCCCCACCTACTTAGTTGCATTAACTCTGTCATGCCTCTCAGAAGAATAAGGTCTGAGAATGTCATTACCAAGTTCAGACAGAGTTTTTGTGTATTTCTATTAAATTCTCTTCATCTTCATCATTTCTGGATGCACACGTAGGGTGGAAGCTTTTTGCAGTAACTCAAAAGTAGTGTTGTTTGGTCTCCAGTTATACCTCACTGCCATAAACTGGTGTGCAAAACCTCTAAAGCCACAACCCCAGAGAGCTAAAAATACAGTGGAAAAGGGTCTAAAGGAGACATAGAGGAATGAATCAGTTTGCCTGAGGGTGCACTGGAATTAAATGGCAGAAGCACAGCCCTGGGATCAGATGCTTATCCTTGAAGAAATTGATGGGTATCAAAGTGCAGAGAGAAATTTTGCATGTCTGTGTATTTCAGTGGGAGCTGGGCTCCTATATAGCTGTAGCTAGTTACATCCTGTTGGTGCTTAAATTCCTTCAAAAGTCTGTCGTGATTCTATGCTGAGCCAGTGTATTTCGCTTCTCTTCAGGGCACAGAAAGGATTCCTTCATTCCCAGAAGAGCAGATACTGAAATGGGCTCAACTCTCTTGTTGATTTCATCTTATTTGAGACAAAAATGTCATGCCATCCACCGCTTTGGTTAGTTTTGATAGTTAACAAAATACCTATTTTTAAACATCTGACTGGGCTTATTTTCATTAGGCTCCAGCAGACTACTTGTATGAGGGCTGAGTCCATACTACACTCGTGCAGGTGTAATTGCATTAAGTTCAGTGCAGTTATTTCTAGTTTACACTGGTAATGCAGGGCCTACCTAGTGTGAGTCACCTGCTAATTATCTTCAGCATGAAAAACACACCAACTACTTTTTCTAACTTATTTTTTTAATGTAAGCTAAATGTAGACCTATGAGTAATACATTCCAGAGCAGGTAACAGGCAATGACTGGATGTGGCAGTTCTAGCATGGCATGTGTGCCATAAGAAAAGAACCTGAACTTACACAGATCTGGTGCTATCAACAAGCTTCTTGCAGGCATGAGCACAGGATGTGCCCAGAGGTGTGGGAGTGTGGAACACCGTCTCCTGCAGGTCTCATTCTTTCCCTTCTGGGAAAGAGGGATAGCTGGGGTTTGCTCAGAAAATCTTGTGTCCCTTGAGCTTGACTGGGAGATGTGTTTGTTTCCAGGTTTGTCCCAGATCTCCAGGTAGTTGGGCAGCTAGTTCCTGTCTGTGTAGGCTCCTCCTGAGGAGATGAACCAGGATGGTCTGTCCCACATCTTTTAGAAAATAAACCACTGAACAAAACCTCACGAAAACAAGGCCATATCCTCACCCCTACTTTCCCCTTATTAATTCACACATGGCTGCTGATTACAGCCAACCTCTGGTTCTGGCTGAGGTATTAAAAGAGGCACCTTCTAATTTCCTTGGTTGCAATGATCTCATTTAATAAAAAACAGGTGTCAATGGTGGGTTGTAAGCATAAAGGAGGCGGATATTGACTGACAGCTATACTATCATAGAGTCCTAGAGTGGTTTGGGCTGGAAGGGACCTTAAAGCTCATCCAGTTCCAACCCCTGCCATGGGCAGGGACACCTTCCACTGGAGCAGTTGCTCCAAGCCCCATTCAACCTGACCTTGAACACTGCCAGGGATGGGGCAGCCACAACTTCTCTGGGCACCCTGTGCCAGTGCCTCAGCACCCTCACAGGGACGAACTTCTGCCTAAGTGCTCAACTCAGTCTCCCCTCTGTCAGGTTAAAGCCATTCCCCTTGTCCTGTCCTTACAAAAAGTCCCTCTCCACCTTTCTTGTAGGCCCTGTTAGTTATTGGCAGACTATGTTATCAACTCCTTCTTTTTATAACATTGATGAGCAGCATTGTTAGACCTTGGTTTTGAAGTGCTGGATGTTCAGGTGTACAGGGGTTTTTGCTGCTGGATATCAGAATCTGCTAGTGGTGTTCTTTCCGAAGTAAGTCCATGCTGTAGCGATACTGAATTTACAAACAAGGGTAGCTTTAGTTATATTATCTTCAACTGTAACATGCAAATTCAGTGCTTATAAATGCGGACATTTGGTACATGTAAACCTGAACTGTAATTGAACTGCAGGTGTGGAAACAATAAACTACAGCAATAAAGAATGTATATATGGATCTAAAAACTTTTGTGACCAGGCAAATGCTTTCTCCTGGTAGTCGTCTGTAATAGTACACAGTTTTCTAATGCAGTAAAAATATTGTTGAGTAAAAAGAGGTGTTAACAGATCAGAAAAGTGTCATTATTACTGAGATACAAAAGGTACCCTAATGCTTGTCCACCTCTTTAAAATATACAAGGAAATTCAGGTAATCAGGAGTTAATGAATGGTATCTTTGCTCAAATGTGAAGCTTGTCTGAAAGAGAAACACTGCCAAAGATTACATGAAAGTCACTAATCAATAAAGGGAAAATAGTTCTGGCAGTGCTGGAATACACCATCTGACACTTTCAAGGGAAAGAATTAACTTGTAAATAATAATAATAGTAATAATAATAATCTTGATACTTCTGTGAACATCCACTCTTTTACTCCTTTGAATCTATTCAAGTTTAATTCTCCCACAATAAAGTGTAAATGGAATATTTTTAAATCCTTTTAAAGTAAATATCTGGGACTTTTGTGGCTCTGGGCCTGCCTTAGCCATAACTTTCCATATGCAGTAGTATGAGAACAGCACATACTGCTATAAAGCAGCACACCCGTTTTAACAATATTACCTACACATTAAAAAGGTGAGGAATGCCTCTGTGGCTAAACAACAGGGTGTTGATCTTGCACCTTTCATCTCAGTCGACACTGAGACTTGTTCCCATTACTGCTTGGGAAGCTTAGAGATCATTAGTGGTATTTTAAAACATAAAAGCAGAGCTCAGCTCAAATGCAGTCACTGCCCTGTTTTGCCAGGCACTGTGCGAAGCTGTTGGAAAAGGCTGTTGTAGGATGAGGAGTTCAGAGAGAACACACAGTGCTGATACACCTCTGTATAGCCACGTAGGTAACCATGCAGAAGGGCTCATGGTTATTGCCTTACTCTACATATTGGCAGCTTGTGCCACTGCCTGCTGTAGGAGACAGTCCACCGTGCTAAGCATGTTAAGAGGTTGAAGAGAAGAGGTGCTGTCAGTGTGCTTGTTCGCTCTTGCCATTCCTATTCCTGGGCTCAGGCCAATTTGCTCCCAAGGTATGTGCAACGAAGTAAACCTCTGTGGTGTGGTTTCTTGGATTTGGTGCAGTAAAGGACTTCCTAGGATATAGGCTTCCTTTTTAGAGCAAGGCTGCTGTGAAACCGCTGAGGCTTTCCACTAAGTGACCACAGCCAAGGTGGAGTGGTGGAACTGTGATGTACCCTACCATCATAGGGTGCTCTCCACAGATAAGGCCATGCTTATCTGCTGGATGGGGACAAAAAAACTACTTTACTACTAGTAAGTACGAGTAAGTTTCTGTCACTTGGGCTTCCTGTTAAGTCATTTAGAGTAGTAACTCATTCTTTCCTAGCTGCAGCAACCCTCTCTTACAAGAAAAGGCAAGATGCACATGCAGGCAAACACCTTTTTCTACTGAAGTTAGTGGCAACCACCACTGGGGTTAGCAGAAGGGTTTGGCTGCATCACATTTGAGGCATTCTCATGGCAGAAGTGACTTCATGTAATTGCTCCTGATTTCTGACCCTCTCCTTTTCTCCTCCTCGCCAGTAGAGTGTATCTCAGTTGTGTTTTGTTCTTTTCCTGCAGGAGAAAATACAAGAAAACATCACAGAGGTAAGAGTAAACCACAGAGGACTGGAAGCTGTTTGTGAGTCATCTGTCTCTTTTTGTTAGGGGGTTTGAAGGAGGATTTTCCCTTTACCAGATTGGAATGCCCTAGGGAAATGCCCGTGTACTGATTGGTCCTAGGGAAATGCCCGTGTACTGATTGTTTCTCCCTCTGAAGGTCCATGTTACACTGCTGTTCCTTCAGATCCCCTCTGCCATTAGCAGTATTTCTCCCTGAGTAAGGACAGAAGTATTTATCCTTGAAGGTATCAAGCCCTAAGAAACGTCACTCTGTTCCTTCTACAAGATCTACTGGTTCTAACTCCTATTGCTTACTCACATTGTAATAACACAATGGATTGTGGGCTTGTAGTGTTGCTAATTATCTGTGCCTGTGCAGGAGACTGAAGGTAAACAGGGATCCTGTTGATAAACAGGCCCTATTACAGCTACCTGATCTAGTTATCATACTATCTCCTTGCAGGAGAGAGGCCCAATGGGGGGCTTTGACAGATTCATTTTTTCTTTCTTGGGGCCCTTGTATTTGTTTCCTTCAGAGCCTGCACTTTGCAGGACAAAGTTTTTTGGTGCTGAGCTGACTCCTCCTCCCCTGCATGGGGAGTATTAACTGGTGACTTAATCTCATGACGTGCTGAGCATCTTTAGTTCATGTTGACTTTAACTGGATTTGAGACTCCTGCAGTGTGCTTCCTAAAGACTAAACCCCGCAGCTCTGCTGAGTATGCCCTTTAATGTTATGTGATGATGGAGAGAGCTGGCGGATAAGCTGGCGTGGTGATGTGATGGGCTAAGACATCACAGCCACCCCTCCTGTTTGCTATCATGCTACGCTGAAGATGATCACTCCACTGCAGCATTGGCTGGATGGGCTGCGTGGTGCTTGTGTGTCACAGCTGCTAGACGCTGAAGTGCACTGTCTTGAGTCATGTTGAGCTATGACAGTTTAGTGGGAAATACCGATTTGGAGGTTTCTGTGCTGAACTGTGTGGTGGGCATTGTGTAGAGTGAGCCCCAAAATAGGGAGAAGGTAAATATGCTCCAAATTGTTTTCCTGAATGTGGGGCTGACACTAGTCCTGCTCGCAGCTCTACTTTTCTCCCTGTTTTCCCTTGCTGCTGCCATGATTGCTAATTAATTATGAACATGTCTCTGGGCAGATGTCCTGAGTTGCTGCAACAGGATTGTTCTGGGACTGAGATAGCTTCCAGGAGCAGTAATTGCACTTTCTGTGTGTCCCCTCTGCACTGCTCACGATGTCCTCAGTACTGTGTCTTATTTGGGTGTGTTTTCTGTGTACATAAATGTGGCATTGGAGAGGTTTGTGTTCAGCATCTGTGCAGGAGACCTTCTGTAAGCCTTGGAAGAGAGAATGAAGTATGTTAAAAGCTCCTACAGCGTAGTACATGGTTGTATCAATGACATACAGGGAATTGAGTATGTCAGGCTGTTTAAACATACCATTGCAGGGTTATGTTTTTGTGCCTTGCTCACCTTGCTTTGTTCTTGATAACCTTGCTCAGCGGGTGCTGGCTGCTGGCTGGAGTGCTGTGCAGCTCAGCGGGGTAGCTGCTGTGGCTGGGAATCATAATTTCCCAGCACCTAGGGCAAATTAGCTGGATAGTGAGCTTCTGACTTGAATTTACCACCTGCTGTGTCATTAAGGGATGGTACTAAATGGGAAATTGCACATGCTGCCATCCGATGCTGAAGTGTAACATCCGGCAAAAGGAAGCGGTAGGAAGGTAGTTCATTTAAAGGTTGGTTTTAAGTAGCATCTCTGTTGAGTTGGTAATTCCAGCAATGAACATAAACTGAGGACTTGGCTCAGGTCTTCACTTTCTTTTCCCGTATTCATTTGGTGTGGAGCTTTCTTTCCTTTGTTACGTTCCTTTCAAAATAATCTCAGTGGTTCCTGTGTCCTGGGCTCTGGAGGGTGGGTGGCAGCTGAACTGGAGCCATCTTTGAGGAGCTATAGAATGGTTTGTGTTGGAAATGACCTTAAAGCTCATCCAGTTCCTGCCACAGGCAGGGACACCTTCCACTGGAGCAGTTGCTCCAATCCCCGTCCAACCTGGCCTTGAGCCCTGCCAGGGATGGGGCAGCCACAGCTTCTCTGGGCACCCTGTGCCAGCGCCTCAGCACCCTCACAGGGAAGAGCTCCTGCC
>JANRGW010032888.1:0-17656 GCA_024733675.1 Psilopsiagon aymara | reverse complement strand
TTTTTTTTTTTTTTTTTTTTTTTTTTTTTTTTTTTTTTTTTTTTTTTTTGTATTGCGTCATTTTTAGTTATTTTCTCCCATGGATTTTGATAACATTTGTAGTAGAGAAGTGCTTTGGTTTCCCCTAAGATGCAGGCACAGGACTTTGGATATCTGGGCCTCCAATGCCTGGTCAGAAAGCCTATTTTTAAGCTTGTGCTTTTTTCAGTATAGCTGTTTTTTCCAGATCTTCCTTCTGATTCATAGAGTACTTAAACCCACATTCCCCTCACCTAGCTACAGCCATACCTTCCGAGGGAAAAATAACAATTGTCTGAACATAATAGAAGTGCTGTAGTTAAATCATGATTGCTTTCTGAGGTTATTACTCTTTGCATATACAAGTATCTTATTTCTGTGCTCCTGCACAACATATTCAGATTTAGTGGTGCATGTAATTAAGGTTCATAACTTTAGAATGTTTCTTGATTAGTATTTACATAAAACATGTTTTCAGCTTATCTTTTATTATTGTCTTGATTAGGACCTGCTATTTTTAAAAAGGGGGAAATGTATTTCTGTTCTCTTAAGTTTGTTGTCAGAAACTTTGCTTCATGCAGTGCAGCAGTTACTCTCTGGACTTACTGATCGGCAGCACACAGTTATTCTAGGCTTGTAGAGCATTATCTTCTTGGGTTGCTTCTCAGGGTCTGGGGCCTTAATAGTAATGAGTGGATAGGATGGAAGTGATTCTTTGTTGGGTTGTTAGCTCTGTTCATGGAACCTATTTATCTGATTTCTTTGCTAAAAGGTGATTTAAATTCTAGGGTTTTTTTACTTCTGTTGCTATCAAAACAGATCCTGCTATAACTGCGTTCCACATGAGCTGGTAATTTCTCTAATAGAGTTTTTTTCCCAGCTACCTAATAACATATCAACAAATTCCAGCAGTACTTAGTGATGACTGGCTAAGAACTTCTTTGCCAGTTTTATCTCGTGGTCAAGCAGTATAATCAAGACAAATCCTTACCCATTGTGAGAGCTGGTGGGATCCACCTCCCAGAACAGCAGTAGTCCTGTGGTTTTGTGAAGTGAATTATTGGCATTGGTTCAGCCCCTCCAAATGAAACAACATGTTGATCCTCGGGAGAATGCTCAACAGGTGAGCAGGCGGTGAGCCTAAGCTGTAGTCCAACTGCTGCTGAGCTGAACTCATGTAGGCCATGATTAAAAGCATAGTGACGAGATAGACATTTGGACTAGGAATGCTGACTGTGTTGTGTATAGATAAATAAGTGAGTTTGAGCTCTAGCAGCTCATCCAACACCTTTTGCCAGGATTAGATTTGCTTAGAAGAGAAAACTAAGACTGACATAAGAATATGTTTCGCATGCTCTGGAAAGCATTCTGCTTGCTGCTGCTTTTTTCTCTAGACTGGCTAAGCTATAGGAATGGTTGTACTGGAACAGGCTGCCCAGGGCAGTGTTGGAGTCACTGTCCCTGGAAGTGTTCACACACCGGTTAGACAAGGCCCTCAGTGACATGGGTTAGTGGTGGCCTTGGCAGTGCTGGGCAACAGTTGGACTGGATAATCTTAAAGGTCTTTTCCAATGCAGTTGGGTCTGTGATTCTACTCCAGCCTTATTATAGATTGCAGTTGTGATTTCTTAAATTTATTTTTCTTCTTTCCCTGGCAGTACTCTAAATGTTTTCAGATTGTGATGACAAATGCTCCTTCTGGGGAGTTTCTGCACTAATAAACAATGGTGACAACAACTTGCTCTATTTCATGTTATATCTTCAAACGTAATGCCTCATGAGGCCCAGAGAGCTAGAACACCGATCTGTTTATTGACGCAGCTTAAAGACACCAAGGACTGAAGTGACAGTAGGTGTCATCAATCAGCAGCCTTGTTGCTTTCTCAAACAATGCTGTGTTTTGATGGCTGTTTTAGAGAAAACTGTAAAAGCCGAACAAGATTAATTCAGTTTCAGTCCAGAGGTGAGAGCTTTATCCCCCGAGCCTGAAGGACTCTGTCCTCAGCACACACAGCATTTTCCCTGGGGGACAACAGTGCTGGAGATCATTCAGTGTCAGGGTTCACATTATCACAGCTACCTTGCATTGTGCATCTGAAAGCCATGAATATCAGGGTGGAGACACAAGGATACATGGGATAGATGCAGCTGCCCTGTTTTTAAAGTGAAATGTGAATTAGCTGGACACAGCACAGCATTAGTGTGAAGAAAATACCTGAAATATCTGAAGGTTTTGACTCTTTTGGGACCAAACCTGAAGAAGTACAGTGATGGCTGAAAAGCCTCTCCCAGATCTCTCAGGACTTTTGGAATAACTATTGCCAATGCGTATGGTTCAGTTCAGTTTCATTTCACCCCCATTCTGAACCCTGGGAGTGCAGCATCCCAGTTATTTTGTCTATAGGACCCTATGGGTAGGCTGATGCTTTGCTTTTTGTGTCCTTGAGAAACAGTGAGAGACTGGTGGTGATCGACATCAACTCTCAACTTTTTATCTCCAGAAAGCAATGTTCGGCCATTACTTATCAGCATAGCCTTGGCACTGTGCTCACATCTGAATTTAGAACTGAAATATCTTAGGAGGAAAATATTGTTAAAGCTGGATTTGCCTTGTCTAGTAACCTTCCCTTTGGAGTTTAAAGAATAGATGTAAAGATATTTCTGAATTGCATTTTTATTACCCTTTTATGCTTCAATTAATAGAATAATGGAATCATGGAATCACAGACTGTATGGGTTGGAAGGGATGTTAAAGCTCATCCAGTTCCAACCCACTGGCACAGGAAGAGACACCTTCCACTAGAGCAGGTTGCTCCAAGCCCCATCCAACCTGGCCTTGAACAGTGCCAGGGATGGGGCAGCCACAGTACTAACACATTCACAAGGCTGTGTCGTGAGGATGTGGCTTCTGTCGCAGGTGGTTTGGGTCCAATTCAGGACAGTTAAAAGAATGACAGAAGGTGGTACAGAACCTCACAGATGTAGGAATTCTGTCACATCACTGGCAAAAGCACTTTCCTCTGCCATGTGCAGCTAGAAATTTGTGACTTGCTGTCATTAATTCAGTGGTGGAAACATGAATGGCTCTGTGAAGCCTTTGCACACTGTCTGCAGACCTGCACATAGAGATGCTGTGGCTGCAAAAGGCGCTGGTGGAAGAAAAGATGAAAAGTGTCTTCAGCATCTTCCTCTGAAAGGAGGTATTAGGAGTTGAGAGAGAAACAGAAGCAGGAATAACATAAGCTCAACCATATTTAACTGTCTTGTCTTCCAGCATACCACTTCAGTAGGGCTGTGATTGACATCTGGATTGCCATGTATTGAGAGTGGATGAGGGTCTTGCGTGGTGAATGAACCGGTAGAGTTCTAGGTGCTGAAGAAAATAGGGAAAAAGGGGCAAAAAAGATGACTGGCATTTTCCGATGCAGACTTTGTGATGTCTGCATATATGTAATTGTCCATTCTTAATTGGGAAACCTGCTTTGTTATAGTAAGGCTGTAATTAGGAAAACATATTTCTTCTAAGCATGATATGCATGCGGATTCAGCAAAAGCTTTCAAGCTGAGTTAGGAATGTGCTACATAGACACCAGATTTTAAGAACATTTGATGGATTTGTCTCTGTGAAGGGATTTCAGCTTGAGGAATAGACACAGAACATTAACGAAAGCATGAGCTCAACTGGAAACACAAAAATGTAACATTTTTGCTTTGAATTAAAATTATGAATTATTTAGAAATGACAAAAATTTTCAGTGGATTAATAAATGACATCTATATTTTGGTCAGGAATGCACAGAGGAGTCTTTCAATTACTGCTAGATTTGTCTCAAGGGAAAACAAAAGGGCCCCGAGTGAAGTTAGTGTAACTATACTGTTAAGCATTACTCTTCCATGAGGAAGATGTCCAACAAACATTTTTGAATGAGACATTTGAACAGCCATAACTATGTCATACAGCTTGTAATAAATCTGTGTTTCTGTTCAGCAGTGTTTCCCAATCCTCCTTCTCTTGAATGAATATAGGTTAGTAGTGTTCTTCTGAAACTGAGTTGGAGCTCAGCCCGCTCAAAAGTAGAAAGCTTGTTACTGGATCAGAAAACTAGGAATCGTGGTTATTAGGTGTTAGCTGTCTTTCAGAGCTGAAGAAGGATTTGTATGTCTGGAAGCATGTCTTTCCAGTCTGCCAGTTAAACTCCCACACATTTAATTCAAACTGAGGATTTAAGTGCTGACGCACACATATCCTATGCTGTTTCACAAAACCATGTGGCCCCTGGCTTCAAAACGGCATGGGTTTTCTTTATGTCTTGTGTGCCAAGCCACTGCAGGTGTTTTGGGTGCTGAGAGCTCCTCAAATAGGTTTGTTAAGGTGACTGTCACTCTTGTCACTTTGTAGTCAGGTAGAAATACAGTCACAAGCTTTTTTTGCTGAGCAGCTAAACAACTTCTAGATGTTATAGAGACATCTTAGGTAAGTGTCAGGACAAAGATATTATTTAAATATGTCTCCTGTTACTCTAGTATCAAAATCATACATAGTATTGGAAAAGCAATAGGAAATGTGACCTGTTTGTTAGTATGTACTTGTAGCCAAAGAAGAAAAGGAGGGAATGAGTGAGCAGCATTGGGAAAGCAAAGGGTGGATTACAGAACTGTTCAGCTTTGTTGCATGTATGAAAACCAGCCCAGGTTGCTAAGTGGTTCACAGGAAATCAGTTTGATGACTTAGGTGATTTCCCAAACACATCCATATCACACAAGCAGTACTGAGTTATGATGCCTAGTCTAGATGAGAAAAAGATTGATTTAATGTATCATACACCTTATCTTAGCGTGTGCATTTCAAAGTCTTGAAGAGGAAGCTCCAATGCAAGGAGAAACAGAATTCTCTTGGCTGGCTAACAGATGGGGACTCAATGTGCTCTGTCTGCTCTAGTGGTTTAAAGCTTGCTATAATATATATGTGTTTTCATTCTGTTATTTGAAAACCATTTTATCCCAAATTATATATAGCAAAACTGTCTGTTTTCAGGCTATGTTGGACATGGATTTCCTCACAGGGCTCTTCCAAGCTAGTATGAAGAGACACTGGCACAAAATTTGCTGGGAAAGGCAAGAAACTTTTATCTCTGAGAATACCTCTTAGGCAATTCTAACAACCGCCACCCTCTCACACAGTGAAAGAATGACCAAGCAGAGAAGTGTACGTTGATTAAATGCTACTCTGCATAGGAATGATTCAGTTTTAAAAGCTGATGTGTTTGAAGCAGAGCTTTTAGGAGAACTGCGGTGGATAACTGCTGAGATCTAAATGTGACTATATCCATGTGTAGAGATCACACAGCAGTTTCCTTGTGCTGAGGAAGCTTCCAGAAGATCATCTTACAGAATCTCTGATTCACAGAATGGTTTGGGTTAGAAGGGACCTTAAAGCTCATCTAGTTCCAATCCCCCTTCTCAGAAAGGTTCTCCTTACACATTTACGGTCATCAGTGAAACTAATGGTTATGGCTGAAGATGCTCTAAAGCTGTTTGTTTTGCTTCTTGCCCTTTGAATAACTTACCCATCTTCCTCACACTGTTTCTAAGCCATGTTAAAGCCTGCAGTCTTTTCTGTAGTGTGTGGATGCGGCTTTGTGACTACCCAAACCCTCTAACTAATTGAAATTATCCTTGGTGAGAACTGGAAGAAGCCTGTGCAAATACTGTGTCTTTCCCCTCTCTTTGAACTACTTACTCTTGCATGGGACTGCAGCACCTCATTCTGTCACTTACCAAGAACAGTGCTGACGTATGATTTTCGCAGTACAGAGAGATAAAATAATCTCATTGTGGTAAGTTAGCTTGAATTGTCACTTCACGTTGCCATTCCTGAGATGTTTGTTTAGTGTCTGTTTACTGCCTGGGTCTTATCAACACTTCCCAAGCTGTACTGTTTGGAAACCTTAGCCTTGAAACTTTGCCAGTACTGCTGAATAGTTCAGTAATGCTTTTTTATTACCTTTTGACTTCACATATGCCACAGGTCACGTGGAGGGTCTTATAAGGATTCAGTGGTATGATACCAGTATCCTATGCAAAGGATGCAGCTGTAATAAGAGGAAAAAACAATCTAGAAAACTGGGTAGATTATCAAATGGAGCAACTAGATAGGTCTTCAAAGGATCAAACAGCTCATCAACTTAAACATACAGTGTCCTGAATGGAAAGATGTGCTCGTTTTAAAGTTGCACTGGTTCTGTTTTTCAAATAGAAACATTACTGTAGAGTGTGAATCATCACTGAGAATAATAAGCTGCAGACCTTGCAGAAGGGAAGTTATGTTTGCCCTGTCTGGAAAAATACATTTGCAAGGAAGTATTGAAGTTTAGGTAGCATGACCTTGCCTAGAAGTTGTGCTTCCCCTTTGTTTTGTTTGAAATGTTTAACATTACAGTCCTCTGATTTGTTAATATGGGGATAATCAGCAGCAGGTTTGCAGCTCTGTGGGAGCCTTTTCAAATGACCTCCAGTTCATTTTTAATTCAGAGTATCTCTAAACCTCAGCTAAACAGTTTATTGAATTTGATAGGTCACTTTCTACCACTAATTTGTATTTATTTTTAAAAAGTAATTTATTTTATTGATCTTTCTTCATCTCATGTGCAAAAACAGCTCTAAGTGCCCCGTATCTACTGCTGATCTCGGAAGATGTCATAAAAACTGGTCTGCCGGATGTTTTCCTCTCGCTTGCCTGTTATGTTATGAACTAATGTTATGCAGCAGAAGCACATTAGAAGGGGAATATTTTGTTGTTTGGCACTCCTCGGGTTATGAAACAATGTTTACTTTAAATCCTGAGTCCATTCCAGGCAAGAATAAAACTTGGAAAGATATTATTTATGGAAACTAATAGTGGACTTCCTTCCTATTCTAAAGAAGATTTTTTAAAAGGTTAAAGGTCATCAGTCAAGCCCTCATTGAACTTCACAAGGAGCTTAAAAGACTTTGTTCTTTTTTGTCCCTATACAAACCCTCAAGGATGTCTAACAGCTTTCAGTTGGTTAAGAGTTCCATCTTGTATCTTGGAAAACACAGTGTATGCTCTTCTAGCCTTTATAAAAGCATCATCTAGAGTTCAGGGTCTTTTCTGACCCTACAGAATGGGACCATGATGAATGCTGGAGAGCTGACGGACTTTCTTTATTTCAGGAACTTGGTCTGGGAAACAGTGGTCACATTCGAGCGACTCCACAGTCTGATCATTCACATACGGTCAGTCACTGTGTGCGCGTGTGAGTGTGCAAAGGCTTTTGCTGAAGTTTGTCACAAGAGCCTGTTCATGTGTCTTTACAGAGAAGGAAATTAATACAGTGAAATTCTGGATCTTCAGAAAATATTCCACTTATTTCAGTTTGAGCTGGTTGCGAAATGCTTAATTCATATTAAACTTGTAACCAACTCTTAAGTTAGGCTCTATTACCACGTATGTGACGACTCAAATGGCAAGATTCTCAATCAGAAAAGTTGCAAAATAAACCTCCAGATAAAAGGATATTTCACATCAAAACAGAGCTGCAAATGAAGGCTGGGTGCTGAGGTGTGGGGGTGGAGCTAAGGCTGGAGATGGGGCTGAGTTGGGAGACTACCATGAAAGCCTGCCTGACTTAGAAATACTGCCTTTGGTTTTTTTCACAGTCTCAACTTTTCTGTGCAAAGCCTGTCTCACACTTTAAATGTCATCTTCTCTGTTTTCAGTCAACTTGGTATGTGCGCTGAGTTAATTATCGCACAGAGATAATTGCTGAAAGGTAGGGTGGCTTCAGGACAGAGTTACATGCAACTAATGTGCGTGTTGGAGATTAAACTGTGGCACGAGTCCTGGGTTAGATAAGTGATATGAACAGTCCCCAGCCCTGAAGAGAATTAACAGGCTAAGTGAGGGAGATCTAAACCAGCAAGTCACACTGGGAAACCCTGAGGAGTAAAAGAGAGGAATTGGAAGAGTTATTGCTTGCCATGCACTTGCTATAAGTTCAGTTGCAGCCTGTTTAATGTTATTAGGGACAATTGTTTTCACTGTAGCGTTTGGCTTTAAGTGCTTAGTTGTAAAAGGTCTTGTTAAGGGTGGAATTCATCTTACCTTGGTGTATTTGTCTGCCAAGAGGAGATTTAGTGGAAAGTGACTCTTGTATGAGCAACTGTAGAGTGAGCTTAGGGAGAAGACCTTGGAGAAGAGAGTAAGTATTTAGATGGCCAGTGTTAGGTGCTGTGATTCCAGGCCTGCTTTGCCCTGCTCAGTTCAACAGGCACATCTGTGTATTTACATACAAATGAAACAACACGGGCTGTGGGATCAGGGCTATGAATCTGAGCTTTCCATCTCATCCGGCATGTTGTACATTTACTAGGGAACTTTTTTGTGGAATAACTTGAAGTGTAGGAGTGTCAGTTTAGTTAATGGTAGATTATCTGGAGTTTACTTTGGTGCATACTTATCTTCAAATATAAGCCTCTTTAACACCTCTGTCTCATGTAAATGCATGGAAGTTTTACTAAAATGGAACAAAATGTCCATAATTGCATGCTCATGGATAAATATATCTATCTCTGACTACCACCTTTTCCTTGCAGACAGATTTGTGTTTGCTACTGAATAAAAGGATGTTTTTCCCCCCATATTACCTCAGGTTGGAAGGGACCTCAGGAGGTCTCTACTCCAGTCTCCTGTGAAAGGCAGGCTCAGCAATGAGCTCAGACCAGCTTGCTTTGGGATGTATCCACATGGGTCTGGAAGATTTCCAAGGATCCTGCACAAACCCATAGACTCTTCCCTACTCCCGAATTCTTGCACATGTTAATAATACCTTTGCCTGCAGCATGCCTGAATGCATGTTTATGGTTTTGCACCCACCACCATTCAGAACAACCTCACAGCAAGCAGAAACAACACACAGTGTTGTTTTCACAGTTTTCCTCCCACTTTGGCTACAGCCTATTTCTAGTTTATTGCCTCAGACTAGACTGATGGAGTACTTGAAAATTTCTCTTAGATGATATGGAGCTGTTTTCCAGAAGCGTATTGGTTAAAATGGAGCTTCTTTTAGGAGTAAACAAATGAATAAATCTGTTTTGGGACAGGCCTGTGAAGGGGACAGAAGAAAGGTAAGTTGGAGGATACTGCCTGGGTGGTTACTCAGCTGATGTACAAAACATCATCACACATCTGCCCTAGGTTGCCATTTTGCTTTCACAAGATGCTGGAGAAAGAGTTCATTCCTTGTTGGCATTAGAAGTAAACTTCTGAAGACTTGAATTTCTTTTTTGTTTCTCTTTCATGAATCAGTATTCTTGTTTTCCAACCAGCTCAGTGCATAATAAGCCACTGAGCTTTTCTAGCTCTGGTACAGGATGGTTGTGTCAGTCTGTGGTACAAACTAGGAATACTCTCCAGCTCTACACAGTGTAAAGAATGCAGTGGCAGTAGCTGGCATCTAGTGGAGGTAATAAGGATCAAAACTACTGGCTATCTGCTTACACTGGCAGAAATAATGGAGTTGCTTTTGCAAGGACTTTTTCAAATCCTATCTAGCACATTGGTTTTAGTGAGTGGAGCCTGGCCAGTGCTTTGCCATGGACTGGTACCAATAAATGAGGTGGAATAGCCTTTTGGGATTGGCATCAGAACTGTATACATCTTGCAAAAGTATAAATCTTAGGTGAAAGGTCTGTTAATTTGTACCTTGCCGTTTGTCCCTGTTTGCATGGGAATGCTGACTCTGGGCAGACTTGCTGGAAGAACAAGCTCTGCTTAGTGCGCAGAGGTAGTCAGAAAGCAAATGGATGATGGGACATAATATTCAAAAGATTGAAGAGTGCTTCTGGGAGATGATGTCAATATTGCATTTCATGGTAAGTCACTGTGATAGGAAAAGTAGAGCAGAGAGGATTCCTAAGACTGGTGGCAGCAATGATGAGACGTCTGTGTGAGGGGAGATCAGAAAGATGAAGAAAATTTTGTTTAAGGATGAGATAAATCAGAGTGGATATGTTGGTGTTCTAGAAATGACCCCTGACATAGAGCAGACATTTCTTATTTCTTGTAGTACAAAGACCAGAGGGAAGGAAAGTAATGGAGAGGCAATTCTTTCAGTTTGATAAATACAACTGTGCCCTATCAAGCTGTGTATTTGTAAGGCAACAAGTTCATTAGAATTCACAGTGGTGCTTGCTGCTTCTACAAAGAATGAGAACATTTGCAGCTAATTTATATGTAAGAAGTCTTTTCAGAAGACCATGAAGTCTGTCCATTATCTGACTTACCAGCTCTGCACTTTACTTTATGAGCAGTTTGTGCCACAGTTTGTACATAGGGCAAGACATGCTGAGTGAGAGTAACAGCCAGTTCAGGAGTTGAACATTCTTCTTAAATCTGTCTCTGAAAGCGCTATAAGAAAGCCGAATTAGTAGAGAAGTGAAAGAACAGCAAGATTATATTGTACCAGTGTTAATTCTACATCAAGGTATCCAGAACAGCAGCATATGAATGCATCCCTAGGGATTGTTAGAACCTTTTAAGATGGTGATGGAGACTCTGGGTATTCTGACGTATATATTTTTTTAATATCTCTGTGAGAGTAAAAGACGATTTTTATATTTTTTTTCCTTTTCAATATACAGGATGATTACAGAAAATGAACTCCTCTTCAATAACTGTGTAATCGTTCATTGCCATTCAGATATGAATTTGATTCAGCTGAGTGATTTTTAAAGAACACGTGCATGAATTCCAAAGTGAAATGTATTTCTGCAGACTGATCTCAAAAATACTCACTTTAATTGGAGTAAGGGGGAAGAAGGGATGAGAAAAGAGGCTGGCAGCTTGTTGAAAATCACAAGTGATCCTACACTATTTTGATTTAATTTTAGTGCCTGAAAACTTTTTTCATTAAAACTTTTTAGGCAGAAATGAGCACTCTCAAGGACTCGAATGTCTTGTGTGGCTTATTAGCTTGTACTAGATGGCAGAAGGATGAAATAAAAAGAGAGCAAATGAAGACCCAGGGAAGCAGATGTTTTAGGCAAGAAGAAAAGGAAAGGTGCATGTGTTTGAATGCTTACCTCATTTTTCTGATGGGCAGTAGATTTCTGGATGTTTCAGATCATAGAATCATAGAATAGTTAGGGTTGGAAAGGACCTTAAGATCATCAAGTTCCAACCCCCTGTCATGGACAGGGACACCGTGCTAAGCCGTGTCATCCAAGATCCCATCCAGCCTTGCCTTGAACACTGCCAGGGATGGAGCATTCACAACTTCCTTAGGCAACCCATTCCAGTGCCTCACCACTCTTACAGTAAAGAATTTTTTCCTTGTATCTAACCTAAACCCTAAACTTCCCCTGTTTAAGTCTAAACCCATTGCCCAATGTCCTGTCACTACAGTCCCTATGAATTCTTCAGTTTGGGGTTGGTTGGACTGCATTGGGAAATGCTCTGAAATGTCCAAGTTAGTCACTCTTTCCAGAAAAATGACAGTGGAAATCACTTGGTATGTTTCTAATACACTTTGGTTTTGAATCAGACTTGAGTTTCTCCTGTTTAGACTCTCTGGCACCTTGTGTAGTCCTTACACTATAAAGGGGGCTTCATGCAAAGTGGGGCATTATGCATTCACAGTGGAATGGCAGACCTGGTCCCTGCCTTCTAGTAAAACATGCATTGACTTCAGTTTAGGTTTTTGATGTGTGATTTTGTAATGTGCTCATTGCCTCCAATACAAATTATGTCATGACACAGAATTGGCGAAGAGAAGGGGAATTGTTCAACCTATTTTGGGTATGATCCGTCATTAGATGCTTGTGATCAGATTGCACTGGCTTTGAAAGGAGGCTTATGAAGAGGAATTTTGCACAGTGAATGGATGCTGGTTGTGCAGATGGTCTATTAATTTCCTGCTTTGGGATGTAGCAAATGAAATACTGATGTGACAAGCAGTCCCAGTGTGTTGCAGAGAGGGGACTGTTAAACTAGAAGTCAAGTCTTTAGGTGATATTTTATTGTGCTGATCTAGACAGAATGCCGTAAGTAATTGCAGTATTAATGGCCCATGCAGTAACAGGCAGAGTCTGGAGGGAGGAGTAGTATATTTTGTTTGACCAAAATTTGACAGAAAATTAAGAAGCCCTTAGACAAACAAGCCTACACTACCTCTGCCTTCATCTGTCACAGCAGCAAAATCCATAATCCGGAGTAATAAGGTAGTAGAGAGGTAGTTCACTTCTTTTTGGTATAGAGATAGTTACTGAGCAGAGCAGCAGAGGTCGGAGCCAATGATTAATCTCTCCAGCTTGTGTTATTAACATTGCAAATGTCACTCCTTATTCGCGTCACCCACTTGAGTCTGTCATGTCCTTTTGTGCCGACAGTTCTGAGATCAAGTTTGACACACAGTGTGTGATAACAGATGGGCAGCTGAAGGAGCGGGCTGGGAAAACGTTTCAGCCTTCTCTGGGGGACATGGGTTCTTTATCTCCAAACATTGTTTGCTTTCTCCTTGGTTGCCCATGTGTTGTAGAGAACCCATCTAAACTCAGTCTAGGGAGAGCTTATGTGCATGTTTGAGAGGATTGGGTTCAGGGCTGGGATTTTCAGCTCATAACTCTATGAAAAGCTCATCTGTCACCTATGAACTGAACCCCTTCTGCTGTGCTTGTTACCTCTTGAAAACTGGAGATGAGTTGTTGGGAAGTAAACTCAGTGTTTGCTTGTTGAGAATGACCTACTAGGAGCCATGTGGTGCACAGACCTGTACATGCAACTTCCATGCACTTTGTAGGGAGAAAATACCGAGTGTGCTGGGAATAGAAAGGAGAAGAAAATAAATATGGTTTCCTTTCTTATGTCAGTTTTATGAAACATGCATGTGACTCATTTTAGGGTTGACTGAATCCTCTATGCTCAACACCCAGTTTGTGCTCTGTGGTGCTAGAGGCTGTTTAAAAATGATGTTTTAAAGCTGGTCCAGTTTGCCCAGCAGCAATGCCATGGTTGGACTAGACAAATGAGAGAGTGGCCGAGGAAAAGAGGTAATAGAAATGGCTGTGTGGATGTGGTCTTCAGGCCACTCAGTGAGCCTGCTATATATCCAGATGTTGCACTTTCACGTTGATGCTCAATGAGGTGAAATCTGGAGACATGCCATACCTCTTTCTTCTTCAGAGTTTTACATCTTGACTGGAGATAAATTGATCCATATGTGCTTAAAAAGTATTTTATGGCATAGATATCCACAAGGGGAGTTACGTACCTGTGGACATCTGCTATTGACTACCTTTGAAGAGACATTTGGGGTAGATTTGGACATTGACCTTTCCTTTGTGGCAACTGGAGAGGGGAATTCTGGTGCAATACAGAAGCAAACTGGGTGAGTAAGGACCTTAAATACCAACAAGAAATTGTAGTTTATAATGAATTATAAAGGGGAAGTTTAAGTTTTCTTATGCAGCAAATTAGTTCTTATGCTTAGGGTCAATTAAGAGATGAGAAGGTGATGCTTAGAATAGATACTTGTATCAAAAAGCCCAACATGACTGGTAATTAGAATCGCTGTGAATTAATGTCACGCAGATACACACAACACAGTATTTTTTCATAATTGTAGACAATCTTTGCCTAAGTCAAGTGAGCAAGCAAGCACTTGACTTGGAAACAGCTGTTTACATTGACAGTAGGTCTTATGAACTCCAAAGGTTTACTTCTTTAAAAGAAAATTGGTTTACTGCCCATGGATTATTTGATTTGAAACAAAGTAATAAAAAGGTAAAGTGTGCGTTTAAAAACTGTTCACTTCCCATGCCTGTACCAGTTCTCTCTAGCAATTAGCTGCATTATGTTAAGTGTTTAAGCTATTGCTTATGGACAGTCTAAAGAAGCGTAAAGAGAGATCAAGGCTCCTGGTGATATTGCATCCGTAGCCCTATGTATCTCATGTGAAGTTTGCACATATTCAGAATTTCCACCAATATACTTTGTTGCCTTCATTATTTTAAAGGTGATTTATTGGCCTACCACTTCTGTTGACGTTTCAGTCTTCTACATTTAATGTTCTACCTTTCTTATTAACTCAACAAGCTGAATTGTGTGATTTAAGCTATTTTTAAATAGAAAACTGGATTTGGTGCTAAATACTTTTTCACAAAAATGACAAAGTTTTGAGTTTATAGCGGAGATTTCCAGATTGGGATCATTTTTCACTATCACTAGAGCTGCTCTTTGTTCTTTTTAATTTGCCAGTGCCTGGAGGTCTCAATTAAACTCAGGGGTGCAGAGTGCCAAAACTGTGACAATGTGTACCAACGTGTACTGTTTGTTTCCCAATGAGTTTACAATGCAGTCTCATTCTACAAAACCAGCTTTACAACTTTTCTCCTCTTTCCTTGTACAGCATTATTTAAAAGTCATTTTAAAAGCCTATATGCCATAAATGTTCAAAATACTTGTCCTAGGCAGTGCTTAACCCCCCCCCCCAAACCAAATGAATACACTTTGAAAAGCTTTATGTAGAATACAACACTTAATTTCTGTGAATTCCCTATACTACTCCTTTACCTTACTCTTACTTCCTATTTGAAGATAGAGACTTCTACAAGTGTTGTTTGACAAGCAATCCAGCTGTAATAAAATTGCAGTGCCATCAAGTCATTGAATTATCAAAAGGCCAATTGCTTAATGTACTTGAATTGGAACTTGCAGCGTTGCAAGGAAGCAACTAACTCTGTGATGAATGGCACTTAGAGTTAAAATTGAATAGACTGCTCTGAAAAGGTATATTGGCATTTGGTTTTTGCTTTGACTGCAGAATTCTTTAATGAAAAAAGGAAAGATTGAGAGGCTAATAAAAATTGGCTTTGCTTTGCATAATATTGTCTTACCCTTGCTATAATTCCGTGCCAAGATCAGATTCACAGGACAAAAAGCTCACAGGCTCCTCAAAGCTCATTTGTAAAAATACCAGGCTTTGAGATTCGGAAATAAGGCCGGTGTCAAAAGGTGCTAAATAATCATCTTCTTGGTTTATATTATTACAACATACCTTCTGATATCTATCCACTCCATTTAGGGACAGAGAAGGTATAGTTGCAAGATGTAGTGGAAAAATGAATATAGTTGATTTCCAGGGTTTTCTTCTCAGATAAATAAGATATGTCATCTTTTGGGTGGTAAGGTGTAGAGCTAAGAGCCACAACATCTGGGTTTCACTGCTTTGTCCTCAAATCTGTTTTTGGTTCATGGCAAGACCCTGACGATCAATATTAACACAACTGCAGTATTTGTTACCTAAATATTTGTATGTATAAGTGAATTCCCTTTAATTATTTATTTTTATTGATTTGGACAGTAGAGCACAATACTGGTGTGAGCACTGTGCTTTAAGGCCCTACAGTTGAAAAACATTGATGACAGCACCTGCAGGACGCCATAAACTCCGCCTGAATAGGCCCCAGAATCCTCTTTACGGGACACTGATAGTGGAGTGTCATTGTGAAGTCAGGGAGGCTGCTGTATGGGAGGGCCCCATGACTTCATCCCAGTCATGTTGTGAGTTAGTAAGAGACTCAAGAATGCACAAGTCCTGATCACTGGTCTAGCTGTTAAGCACATGCTGTCAGTCTAACTTTGTGGAGTTTATAGGAACCACCGTAAAACCAGAGCAGAACTTATTTATATAAGCTGACAGGCTTATACTGCCCACACTGTGTGAAGTCACATTGGTGTTTGTGAAATTTGCCTACAGAAAATCACAGGGCTTGCTAGTAGTAAAATTAATAAAAGTTCCACTCACAGAAAACTGGGAAATCATTTTTTCTGCCTTTAATAAAATGAAAAAACCTTACTTAAACCAATCCAAACCTTATCCACCTGCATTCTTATTGATAAAATACATATTATTGCTTGTTGTGCAACCAGAAGAAAAAAAATCAATAATATTATTAATCATTTCAAGTTTGTAATACTGTGTTTAAGACCAAAGCACCTTATCAATTCACTGAAACTAATTTCTGCTTTTTGTATTAAAACTATATATACTGCAAATATAGGTAAAGTTCTGTCAGGATTTTCTTATGTCCTCCATTGTAACATTACAAGTGTTAGCATCATTGTTGAACTTCTGAACTTTAGTTTTCCATTGAAAACAAAAAAAAGTCCCAAACTTACAAAAGAAGTAATCTTGCCTTTTAATGTCTGTCTTCATTCTGGAAGAGTAGAATTTTGTGTGGTGTTTTGGGTTTTTTCTTTGTACTTTTGTATTCAGACAGACATGTTCTTGACAGTACTGAGTATAAAGGAGACCACATTGATCCTCAGGAGCTTGAGAATGCTTTCTGCCTCCTAACTTTGGGTGTGTACGTCAGCCGAGTCCTGTTTTGAGTGAAGGCTCAACTCACATGCCATCCTTCATCTTGTGCCTGGGCTTCCATGCAAAGAGTACTCTGGTGTAGGCCAGAAGGGATCTCCTAGCATCTATGATGTGTGTCAGTCTGGTACTATGGAAGAACTTATAACCCTGCTGAGTTTGCCCTGCTGCTTACACCTGCGTAGTCTGGTATTTATCAACATCCTGCTCTTGGCTGTGGCCTGCTGCACACATGAGCAAAACCAAGACCAGCCATAAGGTACTGAGACAGGTCAGTAGTAGCATCCCCATTCATTTCACTCTTCCAGTATGAGCTGTCTCATATGCCACAAGAAAATGGCATGTCTTCAGAGATAGGAACATTTCTGTACCTTTTCAGTCATCTAAGTAAATACAACATGAAGTTGTACTTATGGATAATGTTTGATATGCTTACGTGTATATGCAGGCAAATTGCTCTTTTCTGATGCTGGAGAAGTAACTGCTGCAAGATTTGTAGTGGGTACATGTGATGAATAGCTTGTTCACTGCAGCTTAAGGCCCTTATTAATAACTGCTGATGAGCAGTTTAAGATGTGTTTAGAGTCCCTGGTTACTTGAAATCATTCTTGAAGCAGGTATGCATCACCTATGACAGGGTGTGCAGAGCAATCCTTTAAGGGCGCAGAGTGAGCTCGGTGGCTGCTTGTTTCACTGCAGCATTATGGAAGCAAAGGGTCCAGGTATAAAACATACACCTTCGTTTTGGTTTTGGTACAGCTGCTGACAAATTCAAATTGCCACCTCTATTAATGATTGCCTTCTCTCCCCCATGCCCTGGCCATCAGGCTTGGGGGTGGAGAGAAAGGAAAATATATATTAGGAACAGCTACAAATGATCCTCATGGTTTATTTAAGAGCCCTGTCCTGAAGGAGTGACACAGTAACTTTGGCTGTGACCTTCCTCCTCGCTGCTGGCTCTTACGCAGAGCACTTCTAGAATTAATCTGGTGCTCTGACTCAGCGGTGCTGACGTGGCACACATTCTTTAATCAGTGGGGGAAATTTGCACTCACTTGCAAGCTGGTCTGTAGTCTTTTCCATATCTTAATAATGCATTCTGAAATGTGTCCCTTAGCTATCTCCCTAGTAGAAGAAGAGAGCTTGAGGGTTTTCCCTGCTAGGACTGTCCTGGGTTCAGCAGTAGCAGTCATTTTTCTCCTTCTTAGCAGCTGGTGCAGTGCTGTGGTTTTGACTTTTGG
>JANRGW010032886.1:0-28278 GCA_024733675.1 Psilopsiagon aymara | reverse complement strand
GGCGCCCAGGTCCCCCCCGGCCCCGCTCCCGGCCCCGTCGGAGAGGCGTTCGCCTGCCCCTGCTGCCAGAAGCGGTTCCGGCGGCAGGCCTACCTCCGCAAGCACCTGGGCACCCACGGGCCGGCGCGGCCCGCCGCCTACGGCCCGCCGGAGCGCGGCCAGCCCGCCTTCGCCTGCCACCTCTGCGGCGCCCGCTTCCCCTCGGCGGACATCAGGGACAAGCACCGGCTGTGGCACGCCGTCCGGGAGGAGCTGCTGCTGCCGCCGCCAGCGGCAGGGCCCCCCGAGGGCGGCGCGGTGGGCGGTGAGCGGCAGGGCTTCCCCTGCAAGCACTGCCCCGCCACCTTCTTCAGCGCGCCCGGCCTGGCGCGGCACGCCAGCAAGTGCCACCCGCCGGAGAGCAGGCAGGTCCTGTTGCTCCAGGTGCCCGTCCGTCCGGGCTGCTAGGAACGGGACTGCTCTGGGAACCCGTGCGGGCCGGACGAGTCCTGTCCACGCTGTAATTCCTACGGAAAGTCACGGCCACGACGGCCGAGGGGCCACCCAAGGACTCCTCTCTCTGCCCTCCCCGGCTGGCGGGTACCGGAGTTCGGCCCCGCGGCAGGAGGCTGAGTCTACGGGCGGCACTGCCGGGAGGGACGGCAGCGCCTATGCCGAGCCTCACAGAGGTGGTGGGAGCGCAGCGGGTCCGTGGGACGCCGGGCAGCCGCAAGAAGGACTGGCGGTGCGGGCACGACCCAGGGCTGGCAGCAACACGCAGGGAGCCTGGCCCTGGGACGGCGGCGATGCGGGAAGCCAGGTGTCAACTCACTGCGAGTACATCTTCTGTAGCTACCCCTCAGATAGAAGTTCAGCTGTATATATAAAGAGAGGAATTATTTTTCGTGAGAAAAGGAGCCTAATCTAGTGACCTTGTTTTAATAGCCTTAGCCCCTGAGCTTCAACATTTAAGTTATTGTGAGGTGTTTTGTTTGCTGTACTCTGTACTAAGATAGTTGAGAAGGTAAACGTTCATATTAAGTCAATGTCAAGTCATACAATAGCTAGCAAAACGTATGGAAAATGAATTGTGCTGTTCGCTTAATTAAAGTACGAGGCGTCAACCTCTATAGCTAAGTGCGCACCTCCTGCTTGCTCTGTGTTCCTGTGCTCTAGCTAGCGACTGCGTGGTAGGCAAACCCATGTCTCCGGCAGCTGTCCATTTCAAAACCCGCTGTCAGTGGCTTGTCAGCACGACACCGACAATAGTACAAGGCACAGTTGGGTCTCACCAGGCCCTGCCAGCCCCTGCGGTGTGGCAGGCAGAGGGGCCCTGTCTGCAGCTGGCCTTTTTGGGCAACCTCCGACCCCTCTTCCCTGTGAGCTGCTGAAGCACGGGTGGTGGGCTGCCTTCCTTCTCCCTAACGAGACCTACCTTTAGCAAAGCAACCCGAGGCACATATTCCCTGGCTTTGACGGCGCTCTGGCCAGATGCTTTGAAATACTGTCAAATTTACCAGCTCTGACATTTCAGCTGGTATTTATTTATTTATTATTTATTTATTTTTCCATGCAGGAGTGCCTGTTTCTAAATGTGATAGCAACTGAGACCAAAAATAAGGGCAAGCAAAATTCAATAAAGGATTTAAAACAAAGCTCACCTTTTTCTTGAATTCAGCAGGGCAAAGTGGGTCAGCTGGTGACTTCTGAGGAATCAAACCAATCCCAGACATAGTCTTTGTTCTAACACTCTCTCTGAAATGAGCATGCAAAATATGTCAATCTTGTGATTTGCATCCTCTAAAGCAGTTATTGCTGTAGTTTTATATTTTGTTACACATGACAAACGAATTGTGTATTTCAACCCAAATGCTGAAGCAAGTGCTAAGTGCTTTATTTGAAATGTGTTTCATGGACATTCTTGGTTTAGTTCCAGGACCTGGACAAATGAATCCAATATAATCTGTAATACAATATAACCTAAAGCAGTCAAATTTGCCTTCTGATGGAGGAGGCTGAACTAGTGGCTTGCTTTTCTCATATGCCAGAAATAAAGCATGTTATTTTAAGTTGTGCATTTACCCATCATTTGGTAGTTAACGGAGACTTAGCTAAAAATGCCTGTTTCTGCAGTTAGATGAGTTCTCCCCTGGAGAAGGTTGCTGTGTTGTTTTGAGTCATCGCTCTCCTTTCTCCACTTGTACAGTCAAAGCTGAAGGGCCCTGGACCACAGAAACCTGATGATTATGAACTGCTCCTACAATTAGCACTGGAACAACCAGCCCTGCTGTTGCACAAGGGAACGTCTTGCACTTTGCATTACCTGTGGAGCTGCATGCATTCTATTCACTAGATCCAGGGAGAAGCTTGTCTGGAGTATGGCATACAGTACGTGGGTTGGGAAGGAGCTCCCAAGAACTTGTGTGTACTTCTTACTACAAATGAAAACTAAGCCATGCATCACACTTAACTGCTCCACATGTAATACTCTGTTCTTCTATCAATTGTCAATTGGAGTAAGAATCTAATCACTGTGGTGAATGACCAATTTCCAAAAGGTGGTAAGAATAATTTTATTGTATTATTAAATAGCATGTTTTCTCTTCAACCATTACAAATCTGTAGATACTACATGAATGACAATACATAATTTATCTTTTTATTGTTGCCCATAAGATATATTTACACATGCAGTTAGTACCAATGTCATGCTACATTTTGTTAACAGCATCTTGTTGTTTGCCAGACTCAAAATGTGAGCATTTCATCTCCTGCAGGAAAGCACCTCTGGGAGGGTGGAACACATGTACTAATCTGCACTCACAGGATTGGAATTGTCAGCATTTCAGCCAGGCTCCTGGAGGATGATCCCTTTTCTCCCCTAGCACACATCACCAGAGCATGAATTCTATCAGGAAAGCTATTTTTTTTTAAAATATAAGAAACATGAATTTACCTCTAGACCCAGCAGCCTGGTGCTAAAGGCTAAAAACCCCATGAAACTCGATAGCATTTACTACTGATACCAGTCGGACCAGGCATAAGTGAAATTTCAGCACAGTGATTTTTTTGTTCGTTTTTTCTGGCACAGATTATGGCATCACCTGCAGAGTTATGAAATAATACGCTGCTTTGTGAAGAAAGATTTGGTGCTATGAGCAAGTTATTCTGCTTGGACTCTGCAATGCTTGAAAGGCCGTTGAACTATTTTATTCTTAACATAAATAACCTGTACACATCCTGTGCATTAACATTGTGACATCTGACAAAGACTTTACAAATGCAACTTCAATTTAAAATTGTACATTCATTTTCAACTTGTACATATTTCTTTGTTACAAAGAAAAATTGCAGTGGGGCACAATAAATATAGTGTATTCAAAATACAGTTTCCAATTTCATCTATTACTCAAGATCAGCCAGAGTTAAAAGTGACTACTGTTAACATATTGTAATCATCCAGGAAGGTAAAAGGTGCAGAGGACAAACTGCACTGCAAAGAAAAAAAAAGAAAAAAAGGCAGCCTGAAGTTTGATAAAAACCCAAAAGCTGAAACATTAAAGTAAAATTCCAGTGTCACTGTTTAAAATAAAACATACAGAAAAGGGGAATGCAGGAGATGGGCACACACATTAGAGACATTATTCTAACGGGAAGCAGTGAGTCACTGTGGGAAGGAAGGGTGGCCGATTGCTGTTCACTAGAAAGCTGCAGGCATCTCGCCACTCAGGACTTGTTGGCTGAGCCAGAGGAGCGGCGCAGTTTCATGGACATGCGGCTCTTGCTAGTCCGAGGAGACATTGGAGAGGCTAAGTCTGTTCCATCCACCTGTGCTGTTGCTGCTGCTGGAGTTTCTCCCGGCTGAGTCTCTGGGCAGAAGCCTGCAGAGGACAGCAAGAACCAGAAGGGTCAGTGCTGCCTTCCGCACTCGCAGCTCAGGATCTATTCACAGGGGGCAGAGAGGAATTTCAGTGCTGCTGTCACTCCCACAGCATCTCCTAGCCCTCTTATCAGCTGTGGGTGATGCTACCTCAACAGCCACAAATCCACCTCTAGAGAAAAGAGGATGCCAGACACCACTGAGCTATGGGACTGCAGAACCCCCTCGCTCTCAGGAATTGAGGCAGCACTGAAGTGGGTGGTGTTCTCCTGCTAACAGGGAGAACAAACACCTCCAGGTTCCCTCACAAGGATAGGGAGTTGTTATTCAAACCACAACCCAGAAGAATCCAGTCTTTAATGAGAACATGAAGGTTAACAGCTTGTTGCGCATGAAGGGAGCTCTAGGAATGCAACTGAAGAGGTGGAGTGAATCAGGGGCCAACTGGGAGAGCAAAACATCTCCCATCCCAATTTTAGTCAGTGCTTCAAAAGACAAATTCCTACAGGGTCCACAAGGCAGAAGCTTGAACAGATCATACTAACTGGATGTACTAGGTGTTAACATTTCTTTGTAAAAGGAACAAGATGAATTTGAGACAAGGGGAAGTAGTTCATTAGCCCAGCACCTGGAGCTATGCTCCAATGGGCCCTGAGTCCTCACTGCCAAGAGGACAAAGCTCTTCCTCACAGACAGCCCAACTCCAAATCTTCTTCCATAAAGATACAAAAGGAAAGGAGAAAATACCAAACCAAAATTACACTCTCCTTTCCATGGGGCAGAAAATTAACCCTGTGAACTCATACCCACAAAATGAAACTGCATTTCAATTAGCCATTTAGAGAGGCTGACAGCCTGACTGAACTCAGCTACCTGTCACCACTGTGGTCGCTTCTGACCTATATAAATCATGAACTGAAGCTTAGTCTTGCAGAAGTCAATAGGGAAACCCCTGCTGATTTCAGAAAGCCAGAGATCACTCACTATTTCTTCCACATCATGCTATTACTGGTAATTTTTTTAAACAATAATAATGCCATGATCAAAACTGAAGATCTCCCTCCCTCAGTATACATTTCATGTATAAGGGGTGAAAAACCCATTCAAAAGTGAGCATGATTTATTTTGAAAGACTCCTCTAAAATCAAAGGTCATCAGGTAAGAAGTTTAAGAGTACGTTTAAAACATATTGCATAAAGTTCTGTGATTTAGTGACCTGGCTGGCGTCCTCGCCTGGTCCTTTACCTGCCTGCTCCAGAGGGACAGCACCGTACTTTCTATATTTTTCAAATTGACATGACCCATCAAAGTGACAGGGAGGAGAAAGGGCTGTTATTTGTCCCCAGCTGGTGACAGTAATTCTGTTCATGAACTAGGTACTTCTTTGCCAAACAATCTGGAAAAGCATGATAATGCCTGACTCACTGTGCCTTACAGAAAAAGGCAGGCAGGGAAACATGCACTCTCATTTTCTGAAATTCTATCTTGTTCTAATTTTACAAGGAATTAAAGCATTTCAAATGGTGCAAGTTAGAGCAGAAAATAACCATTGTTGTTTTGCACAGCATACCATTCACAGCTAGCGTGAAAGACCTTCCGTTTCAAGCCTTTGCCCTTTACCTTGATGTGGCCAATGCTTTCTAGTGGAGGTTTTGGAAGGAGAAGAAATATCACAGCATTTCTTTCTTTGTTGAGAATGAAGAAGTGATGAGGAAGGAGGAGTGGAAAGAAGTGAGGAAGGGGAAGGAGAAAAGATAAAAGATAACAGGCGTGAGACATGAGACACGAACCGCAGAGATTGAAGGGTATTAACAGATGAGCACAGAAAACGGAATTTCGAATTTCATTATGCAATTTCTGCTCATGCTACAGGTTAAAGAGAGTGATGAGTTAGTTATGTGCAATGAAGCAACAGCTCTGAAATCCGGCGTCATACTTACCAACTAAGCATTAAAAGAGAAAAAAAAGGAAGAGAAAGAGAAAGAAAAGAATTCTATAACATTATCCAGATCCAGCAACCTTATTCATAGCAACTGAGATACATCCTAAACATTGTCTGAAATGTTTGCTTAAAGTCTGTGAAAACAGTTACATACTCACACACATACAATCAAGAAGGAAAAACAAATGGCAACTTGATGTATGGCTTCTGCTCCCCAGCTGTTCCAAAATATTAAGTATGCTATAATTTTAGCCAGTCTCAACATGAGACTCTTGAAATCACATAAAGAAGAAAATCCAGAGTATTTCAGCTAGTGAGTTTGTGTCAAAGGGTCAAACCCTAATATGTAATTTGATAATGGCTGGATAAAGAAAATATTAACCCCCCCTGTTATTTTTTCTGGTCATAACTTTAAATTTAGTTCTGAATTCCTGCAGACCAAAGCATAGATTCAGTTGTATTCCCATTTTTTAAGAAACTGACGTAGAGCTATTGAGAAACAGAAGTCATGTAAAGTGATTTTCACATCCAAACATACCACACCAGAAGAGTGAAGAATAACAGCACTTAAAATATATTTGAAGTCTGACAGCATTCAACAGACTTACTAGTAACTAAATTCCTTTGGATTTTAGACAAGCATATATATATATCTATATACATACACACACACATAAACACATGTGGGTATTAAATGTGGTATACAGAAATTTTGCAGGTGTTTCACCTTCAGAGTTTTAAAATTGTCAGTGTAAAATGTTATTATGTTTATCTCTCTATGCAATGAAATATTTTGTTATCCAAAATATTAAAATTGGGTTAAATAAGAAGGACTTGAGAACTGACCTAGAACCAGAATGTTCTATAAAATAAACACAATAGACATGTTAGGATTTTTAAGAGGTTGAAAAATATCAGGAAGTGATCCTTATTTTTCATCTCTTAGGTTTTACAAGTGACAAATATCATAGTCTGATGAGCTATAATATTTTGGGCTATAACGTAAAGCCGTTTCAATTGCTTCTGAAAAAGGAGGTGGATCAACAAAGCTGAAATGCGACATTTTCACACTCCATTTGAAAATTTTAGGATTTTCTACATACTAGCATGTTGGTTATTTGAATCAGAAATTAACTATTTAAATGTAAAATGGTATTCTAACTATTCTCAGACTGAGTTAGAAGTGAAGTGAGGTGGAGGAATCTGGAGGGATCATTAACACACACATTGTCATGACTCATCTTGCTTGTCGGCTCTGACTTTCACAGAGGTGAAAAATTCACCGAGTAGAAGCCTGACAAGGTGGTGCATGGCAAGGCTACTCTCAGTGCTTCTGGCTTTACTACACTTTGTTGCCTGGATCAACAGTTTCCTAAGTACCATCTCTGAGAATGACCCCGCAGGAAAATACTACTTATGCATGTTGGTGTATTTTGATGGTCTTTTAATATCCTTGAGCACCCCCACCCAACCTCCAGGGAAACGGGCATTTTTGTACAGCTTGTGCCCTTTGCCACTCCTAGAAATTCCAGACCAAATCCAGCCAAGTTGTCTGTCATACTCAGCAGAGCCTTGCTAGAGTCAAGTCAATTAAGTCTCTTGCTAATTTTGGGAAATGAGGAATGGAAGCAAGAAGTGGATGCACATAGAAAGACTGCAAAGGCTGCTGCAAAGCAAGATGAGAAGGTGAGGAAGAGATGGTCTAAAGATGTGGAAGACTGGAACTGGAGAGAGCGAGCTAAGAGCCAGACATGAGAAAGAGCACAGCAAAAACGATTAAGTTTATGGTGAAAGAACAGCAGAGCCCATGTCCAGTGCTCTTCAGAACCTGGCTGGAAATATCAGTGTTGGGTAAACTGATCCTTCTCTGTCAACTAGTAGCTCTGAAACACAGTGGCAAAAATCCCAATCTTTCCACTAGAGAAGATTCAGGCAGCAGTAAGGCAGCTGACCATTACCACCACTTACTGCCCTATCTCAGTCTGCAGGAGGTGGTGGAAGATCCAGAGCTTGCATTTTCAATTATGAATCATAAGGCTGTTAATTAGTGTCACAGAACTGCTTTTGCTGCCCGCGTTAAAACAAAAGTGGAGGGAATTACACAAGGAAAATGTCATCACAAGACAATAAATTCATAAAGTGAAACATTCAAAACCTAGGAAACATCAAGATTAAAATTTATTGTTCTCCCCTTGTTCATACGCATGGGATGCTTTTTAACTGGACAATCATACTCTATTTTTTCCACCAGACCCATTTAATTTAATGTAGAAAGTTGATCTATTTGGGGTTCTAGCAGTTCACACTGAATGTACTGCTCAAAGTGCTGAGGATGCTCAGCTTACTATTACCCAGGTGGTTGACTTAAGGACAATAGTTCAGAAACATGCAAGGTTTCAGCTTCAGTTATTCCAATATGAAGCATCAGTGAGTTTTGAGGTTTCCTCTGATTTGGAATGAAAAAGATTTTTCCTAACTTTGGACTGAGGAAGGGAAAACGAGAAACTCTTCCCTGCCCTGCCATACATGCAGCCCTTATTTGAGTTTCGCATCCACTCCCAAACTTCAAGCATCAACATCAACAGGTGTTGCTTAGACCCTTTTGCACTGAGAAAAACACCATTATTCTCACCTGTGAAGGGGTAATACAAGACCAAAAGGATTCTCAGTTCAGAGTTACACAGCAAGTAAGCAGTAGGAGATATTAAGATGCAGGCTGTTGAATTTGGATTTTTCTTGTGGAAGCCTGAAGTACTGTTATCTCTACACTCCCCTCCTTTGCTTCTTATACAATGATGTTCCCATTTACTTTGGGAGTGGGAAGCAGAATAGTTCTGAACACAGACTTGAAAATATAGGAATGATTGTTGGGATCAAAAAGTCATGCTTTTAACACAAGGAAAAACTATGACCAATGTAGAGAAGCCTCTTCTTTATGATATCTGCTGTACTGAGTTACTATTTTTATTACGAAGAGAGGGAATGAAAGACAATTGAGAAAAAACAAACCCAAGACGCTAGTACATTTTAAAGCTCAGAATCTTAGCATCATGGAGTCAATAAGGCCTTCAATATCATTGAGCTTACCATTAACAATTCCCTTGACCTGTTCTGGTGTCAGAAATCTCGTTTACTCAATAGCTGCACAGGAGGAGTTACTCCAATTAACAGAGTATTTGCAGTTACTCTGTTTCAGAGAGTAAGCACAAAGTAAAAAATAGAGGCAAATGAATTATATTCCATGTGTAAGTGGAGGTATATCTCTTTTTTTTTAGATGCACACATCCACTGCACTAGTCAGGTTCCCAAACATGGGAAGGTGGACTCGTCAGATATTATGACAGGCCAAACTAAGCACCTAGATAAAACAGCAGCAGCCACAATCACACTGTATTGAAAGGCAGCCACTGTAAGGAAGGAACCAGCTTTGGCCTAGGGCTGAGCATTTGATAAAATATGTCAGTCTGAGGAAACAGAGTTTGTTACCAAATAGCACGTTCTCTATTTGTGCTGATTATCATAGCTCAAGTGAAAAAAAAAAAAACCGGCATGCTGAACCTGGCCAATGGGATCACAACAACAACAAAACTACAACACCTGGATGGCCTGTAGCACCTTCACAGTTTCTATAGCTTTCTTAGAAGAATCGCATATATTTTATAAAAATTAAACATATTCAGCAATTGTAATGTTGGAGGCCACGATCCAATTAAAGAATCAAGTCTACAGTATCTAAAATGTGGAAAATGTATTTTTTTTTTTAATTTTTTGAATCTTCTGGTTACTTATTTTTCATTTAAAAACCCAGACGTAAATGAAGTATTTCGTATCTTGAAAAATAATTGTGATGTTTTTAGAATCTGGTAAAATTTTCAGATGACACTGTCAGGTCTAGCAGGGAGCCTGCACGGTTTTGAGTCATCCTGGGGGTGATGGATGTGTTTGGATTCCCAGACAGGACTCTAGTGCCCCTCTTTTGTGCAGTCCTGGTACAATTCAGAGCTCTGTACCCATCTTTCAAAAAAATCTGCCTGTTGTAGGGACCCTGGAAACTTCGGGGTATCTACTTTTTTAATAGCACATATGGTGGACTCTTTCTTGGAATCACACTCCATCACAGTTCTAGATCATCTGTAGCCACCTTGATCACAAGTCTGCCTTCACTGGAACTGGAAACCAGTGGTTTCCAGGCTAACCCCAACCCCTGGGGTAACCTTTTTGGCAGATGACTGCAGTGTTAATTTATACCTGCCTCAGGCTTTTGAACTTATGCCCTCCAGAGTTAGCCTGAAGGTAGATAGTCTGTTGATACTCCAGGCACTCTATCCCAGAACTGAGTATCAGAGCTTCAGAAGTCCCGATCAAATGGAAGTCAGCCTCCAGGCTGCAAGAAGGACTGCCAGAGTATCCCCAGCTTTCCTGGGCTGAAATGAAAGCTCAGTCAGGTAGGTGTGGGAACAGGCTATTTGACTTTGACGCTTGGTCACACTATGCTGAATGCCTGCCCAAAGAAGCTTCTGGCTGCTCCTAACACTGATGTGTTGGTCAGTTTCACTGTTCATCACAAGGTCCAGAAGAAAGTGTGCCTCAGGACTGGACAGCATGTTTCGTGCTATGTAAACACACACATGTACATGCAGATGTGAAATAATTGCAAGATTCTATTAATGAGATTCCTGCAGATAATTATTACAGTTGCTAGAAAGGTTAAGTCTAAAATCAAGTTTCTAAAAATCTTATTTTTTCCAGATGTTACAGAATACAAAGCACGACTAGGACAACTTTTAAAGAAAACAAGAATAGCCACTGTAAAGCTGTGTTCTCCAGTGCACCAAAATAATACAGAAAAACAGCTTTGCTTCATCCCAAAAGAAGGAACTAAGGAAGATGGCAGAAGGATTTAGCCTGGAAGATTTCCAAAGGTGAAAAGGCAGAACTGATACAAGTACACTAGAGTACAGAATATATACTAGCCGTATAAAAGTGTCTGGTGTTGAATACTTACTGAGTCCATTAGGTAGCAAATGTGCAAGGATGGGTATCTTTGGTTATTGTTTGTAATGTTTCTAGTTACAGATTTTTCCTATTCAAATGTTTTCATACATTAAATTATTTACTATTTTTTATACTGATTTAGTTTTAAATCGCTTTTAATTTTGTTTCTCTTTGGTCTTGATTATTTGCACTAGCATAACTATACCACTGATTATACTTGAAAACCACATCTTATTTCTACTTATGTTTTATACTTCCAAGTGAACAAGTCTCTTTATAATGTTTTTTTAATGTTTTAACATCTCTCAGTCTTTCCGTAGTCCTATCACAAACTCTTCTATAATTTAGAATTTATTTCTGCATATTTCTGCAATTGAGAAACAAATTTTGAGATAACTTGCCAAATTATTCTTACAAAATTTATTTTATTCAGATTTACACCTTTTTCACAGAAGTGTTTTGGTTTATGCATCATCAAATAAAGGTTTCTGAACAATGCATTTCAAGTGTTACGCATTCTTCTTCTCCTTCTCTCCTGTTATCACTGCAGAATGTCTTACAACATCAATGAGACAGTACAGGGTACAGAACACACCACTGCCATCCAGTACTACTTTTTCATGCTGAGAAACAGAGGTCAACACAATAAAGTGTTACTCATTCAACAATTGTCTCTATCATTAGTTACCTTAATCCCAGAACCAGTGTTAGTGCTTCATGCAGACCTGAGGTTAGTAAAAGACTAAAACTTTTAAGAAGATGTAGTAGTCATTTCTCAATCAGTGTGAAATTCTTTTTAGTGTGAACAAGGGCAACAAGGAAAGTTTGCAAACAATCTGGTTACAAGCTTAGTGCTCTAGTAAAAGTAAGAGGAACAAAGGGATTTTTTGGACACTTTGTCTTACCTTCAGATAAACAGAACTGATATTTAATGATCTAAAAAGAGGGGAAATAAAATAATGAAATAATCATAAGGAGTTCAAGAAATGTCAGAACAGGAAGGCCGTGAGTTACTCATTTTCTTTTACAGATTTTCTCATTAGTAACTGAAAATGCAGTATCCTTTTATAAAAGGGGTGTTTTATGGCAAAGTAAAAATGACCTTAAAACCAACTTTGCAGCTAATAACCTGGACACAAAACTCATGATTGCAAGGCTCTCAGATTGCCAATTTAAAACTTTAAGCTTTAAAAATGTAGTGAGCCTTAAAACTTTCCTACGATGAAGGTGTACTTAAAGAATATATCTACCACAACTAGTCTAGAGGAAGGAGTACCAACACTTCCATGCAGTCTCTATAGAGGGAGGGAAGATGATAAAATTCACTGTAAAACACAGGAGGCCTGGGTGCTATGTTAAAGCTGGTTGCCAAATCTTAATGCCAGGCATTGGCTCATGATACCAGGGAACAGAATAAAGATTTAGAGGCAACTTTGCCTGGGCTCTCAAAACATGTACACATAGTCTCTCTGACTAATGGTAATTCTTAATGATGTACAAAAGGTCTGAATTTTTAGTCTTTATAGGTAAGGATACTGCATTTCAAGTAAGACTGTATAAAAGCAGTTCTTGACTCTATTTCTTACCTGCCTCTGAGGGCAAATGGTGGTAAGGCGCTGGACAGAAAACCTGAGCAGCAAAGTCCTCAAATGTTGTAGGCTCTAGATGATGTTGAACAATTGTTTGCAGGTATCGTGCTCTCTCCTCATAACTGGTTTAGCCAAGAATTAAGGATGAATTTATATCATGTACTGTAACTGCTAAGTAACAATGCCTAGTAATTCAGAATTCTTTTTGTTACACATGTATCATGTATTTCAGTGACTGTAGGCACTTTGAATTCTTTACATATGATATAATCTGATTCACTGAAGTAATATTGACTCTAAGATAAAATGAATAATGAAAATCTTATGGTTCAACCATCTTTTTTTCGTGTCTGATGCAAAGCTTTTTGGATTTCATTATTTTTTCAAAACAACAGCAACTTAAAAACTCTCTTTTAAATAACTGATTTGCCTGTTCTATGATCACAATTAAATCTAAAAATACGAACATTTTTAACAGGTATAGCATAAAAAATAATCTCAGCATTAACAAAATAAAAGGTTTTGCACTTCTCTGTAACAAACTGCTTCCATAATCGCTGATCACAGATACACACAGCTAAGATAAATATTAGGTGAAATTTGAGTATTAGGAAAAACACCTCTTCAATTACGACATTAAAACAAGCAAGAATATTTGTAAAAAATCTGCAGGACCCTTAAATACTGGCTAACAGGGTGTCCGCAGGGCACTGACAGCAAAACACTGTACTACTTCCTTTTCTCTGTGTTCTCTCCTCTCTAATATTATTGACAAGAGACCAGTATCTTGAAGTGTTGCTTTTGAAGAACCCTCTCCAGGCTTCTTGTTCCAGCAGGCCTGATTGTGCTGTTAGCACAGAGAGAGTGAGAAAAAGAGAGAATATTTCTGCTATTCATGAAAGCAACTATGGAAATGGCTGTCAAAATGTAAAGCAGCAGGCAGCAACATACAATTATCAAGAAAAACTACCATGCTGACTTCATGTCGTACAGTTCCCGAACTGAGAAATCAGTTAACCTTGTCTCTCACAACTTTCAAAGTCCTCCAGCTGGACACAATACACTGACTGAGGGAGACCTTCTCCAGCTATCTTAGAGAACTGTAAAATGATCAGAAATTTTCCCTGGCATTTATGCTTGTGCACATTTGTTTTTCCTAATTTATATGTAGATAGATCATTTTCTTGTTGTGTAGCTCTGTTTTTCTAGGAAAAAAACCCACCCAACCAACCAATAAATGAGGATGCTGTGGAGGAATGTACTCAGAATCAGTTTCTTGATTTTTTTCTTGCTGCTCTTTTTGGGAGAAGAGAGACAGTGAGGAAATGACCTTTCTGACTCAATTTCACCACCTGTGAAATGGGGATAATGTTCATTTGACATAGTTTTTCAGTAATCCAAACATAAAAACTGCATGACAAGTGAAAAGTGTTTTTAATAACAAGTGCTAATGTTTAAAATAAATGAAAATACTATTTTCATTTATAAGCAATAATATTTTCAGGTCAAAATTAAAGCTGGAAATAATACCCTTAATCTGATCTTATAAAACTATAATTCAACATACACAAAATTTATCCTACAAAAAAACCTTTTTGTACTTTTCTGTACCATATCTATAGTAGGTTTTGCAGTATATCTGAATATGAAAAATCATACAGAGACTATATTATCTGAAAACAAGTTCTAGTGAATAAAATGATCTTCATTTTCCTTAGACCACAGCTTGGTAACATAACTAAGAAACTGGGAAACCACATTCCCTCCAAAATCTCTGTTTCGAATTCTTCCTGGATCCTGAAACAGCCGAACCTCAGCAGAAGTCTCAGTCTGGAGCAGCAGTAATAGAAGCACTGGGACAAGAGAAAATATAAAAATCTCCCATTGTAATGGTTCTTAGATGGGGGATAAACACAGTATTGAGCCTTAACAGAAGAGAGTAATATAGCACAGTTTTTAAGAGGCTGTGTATAAGCGGTAGAGGATGAAACTGATGGTTCAAGTCTAAGTAATACTATGTATCGCACAACTTGTTGAAAAGCACTTTTTTCATTGGGGGAGATTCACAGCTGCTGAATTTTCTGCAGTTAATAGAGTCCTTTGATTCACAGCAGTGCCCCTTGCACAAAAAATACTGGCCTTTGTGTATTACCAGAAACTAATTTTCTATTTGGCTGCAAAGGGAAAAATGGGGTTATTGCTTCTCCCTCCTACAGAGCTTTTCATTATGCCTGATGCACTCAACTTCTAAGCTCTTCTGAGAAAAAAAAATAACTGAAGAGGCAAGAGGTAGAAAAATGAGCTTGTTAGCACATTAGAAGTGAAGTATCTTGGTGGGCCCTAGAAATTCCCAGTGGTGTGTTAACTTATCACTCTATGCATGCTGGCACTGATAGTTTCCCAATTGATCACTCTCTTTTCGCACCAAAGGTGCTGCCAGGAAGCAAAGGCTGAAGGCCCACAGGAGAACAGGCTGCTATCAAAACAAGCTGTTTTTAAAAGTCTGCTTGAATGGGTAAAATGTTTCATGAAAAAGTAGGGTGGAGACACCTACTTGCCTTTAAAATACTCCACTTTCAGAGGTCTCTAAAGGAAACCTTTTAGTTTATCCTATTATATCCAAAGCTTATACACAAATAAGGCAAAAATGAAGGAAAGTTACTGTTGTGAACATGACAAGGACATTCGCATTCTCCAGTCTAGGTACCTGTCCCCTGACCAAACAAAGAAATCTTGACACAGATGCTGACTGAGGAGGATAATGACATTTTCATTACGTGGTGGAGAGGACATGCTTATATCAGTTCTAGAAGTCTAATTCAAATGCACACTTAGTATACCCGAAAAAAAGTAATTCAGCTAGCCAGGTTGCCGCCTGTCCTAACAATCCACAAAACCATCTGCAGCTTGTTAAAAACAGAAGCCTGCTTAAAAACAAAACAAAACTCTGATGCGAATGCCAAGTCCAAAGCTTGCTGTATTCTGCACTAAGAAATGAAACACTCTCCACAGAACTTCTTTTATGTATTAGACTGACTAGCTGAGACTGGGATACTCTTATCTTCCATTTGATTTGAGAACATTCCCATATTTTAAAACTCCAAATTTGTATGCTTTTTTGGCCAAGATAATCTAGTTCCATGCTGTATTTGAATGCAACTGTCTGCAAGAGTGACCATAAGCCCATGGTAGTTAATTTCTACATTACTTCTAATAGGCTAGACATTTCTTTCTTTAAAACACTGATCTCTAGGGAAGAGTTATTAGCACCTACAAATTGAGTGGCCCATACAAACTCAATAGCTAGTAATAACAGGGCAATGCAAGCTGTATTCTTACTGTGTGGATGTTGCCACTGGCATCTGCAATTAAGATGGAATGGGAAGGATACAGGGACAAACCAATGGAGAAAGACTCTTGCACAGAGAGTGACTAAATGCTTAAAACAACAGTGTTGTGAGCTTTCTGCTTCTGAAGAAGGTGCTAACTGGAACAAAATAGAATGGAGAAAATGATAATTACACAAGCACTCTCCCAAATCTCTCAACTAAAAACTTGAAGATACATAATCTGCAAAAAAGGGTAACAAAAAAAAAAATTTCATTATACTTTTTCAGAAGATACTGTACAGAAAAGTACAATCAGTACAAGAAAAAAATCGGGAATCGTACCTTTATAGGTCACTTAAGTGGCAGTCACTGCAACTAAAACTTCATTTGCATTACAATCCATTTTACTTATTCTTTAAATCTTCAACTACTGCTATAAATACTGAAAATACTGTACTTCCCATTATTCCTGTAAACAAGCAGGTTTTTTGGACCTGTTGATTTGCACTTGCGAACAAGCACCAAAATCCTAGCTGTCATATCAACTACTTACGCTCAATCTGTCTGAAAAGCACCTCCTGTCTTCACCTAATAGCTCTATTTAGATTCCTGTAGCACAGTACAACTACATCCTGGAGATTCTTTTTACATATTCTAAGATAAATTATCTAGGCTCACTCTTCCCCTCTGAGTTACTGCCATTCATACATACCTGGTCTAGTGAAAAGAGGTGTATTGGGGGCTCGGAATTAGAAGATCTTTAAGGTGCCTTCCAAACCAAGCCACTGTGATTCTGTGGTATGCTTTTCTATAACATCGAAAAATGAATTTTTGTCCCTCCTTTTATCTGCTCAGAGCATCATAGAGCCCACTTTCTAAACACACTGCTTAGGTGGAGCATTCTCTACAGATACTGCACCCCTTAGCACAAATGCCAGCTACCTGACTCCATAGTCCATACCAATTTGATCAATTTTATCTAAACTACTCTTGCCTCCAGTCAGTTGACGCAGTCACTCACACTCACCTTGACATTTTTTACAGGCACTTTGTTACTTTTTTCCATGTGGCTTATGCCTAGCATCAGATCTTCATAAGCATCCACAAAACAATCCCCCTGCAAATCCCTCTGCTCTTTGCTATGATGTTTATCAAAAAAGAAACAAGGAAAATACCTTGGAAGACAAAAGCCTGAAACAACTCTCTCACATTGCCAATTTATTTTTTTTTATTCCTGGCTTTGTCATTCTTCAGTTTGGTGAGAAAATGTGTTTGCTACATATTCCCATATCTCTATCTCTTTACTTCTCCTTTCCTGTAATTTTAACCATGTAATCTCCACAAAATCCTATATTTCCCATTTTTCAGCCTCTTCTGCTGCCTCCATCTTTCAAGTCCTCCTGCTGAATTCATCTCCTCATAGTAATTTCCAGAGACGTGTTTTGTCATTCTGACTACATTTTCTTTCCATTCTTCTTCTTCACATCTCCCAGTTTTAGAACTGAATAAAATGCATTACAATAAATCTATCTAGTATTTTGCAGTTGAATACTAGATGAGTAATTACTACGTTACAGTCATCCAGGAAATACTAGCACTAAAATGTCATTAACCTGAGGCTGAAAAAAAATGAACGCAGTTTCAACATGGAGCAAAATTTCCAAGACTTAATTAAGGATATGGCATTTCACAATGCTGTAGTCTAATATCAGAGTACCTAAGTGCTAGATTCAGAAAAGGGCTGGAGAAGAAATTCTAGTACCTGCTCCAAAAACCATCTGATAACAAACGCTTCTTGAGCAGGGAGTGGAATGAAAAGACTCTCTTCTCCCAGGAAAGCACCATGACCATGAGGCTATACAGATGAGCATGTACTTTCCCTGTGATTCAGAGATCTTATTTTATGAAATGAAGAGCAATCTCAGCAGTGAACAGAGTGAGCCTGATTTTAAAATGTCCTTGGTCCCAGTGGTTAGAACAGATTTGTAAAAGGCAGGAGATGTGGCCTCAAAATTGGAAACTGCTCTCTCATTTCCTGGCTGATTGATATAACTAGGGGGATACCTCCTGTTGTGTTTGTATGGGCTCAAATCGAGCAAGTATACCTTCAAAAGTCTTAGCTTTGCTGCCTTGCAGGTCAGATGGGCAAAGAAATACCTACCTACTGTTGGATAAAGAGAGGCATGAACCAGGCATTTGGCTTTTCAGAATACATCAAGGACTTAGCTCCTAGCGTATGCTTAAGTGGGCAGATCTCCAGGGAAGGTTGGCAGTGAAAGCTTTAAATACTTGTGAACACCAGGGGCACTCAAGACTAGTGAGGAACTTGTGTCAGATCAACAGAGTGGTTACATTCCTAAATGCTCTCAAGACTTTTGGAAAAAAATACAGAAAATGTTTTATCAAGACAGATATCTTCAGCAGCTTCTGGAGGAAGTACTATGCTGAGGAACCTACTCAGTGACAGAAACTTAAAAAAGGGCTGACAAGATGCACAGTTCACCACTACACTAAAACAATGATGGAATTATTTGTAATGGCAGATGAATAATTTGTTTGTTCAACAAAATTTAAAAGGAATGTGCTTGTGAAGTACCTAAAGTCATCAATGGCAGAAACTCTGTATTTTTCCAAAAGTCAAAAGAAAGTATCACTTCAGATACCCACAATAAAATGCTATGCCTTAGCTTCTGTTTTAGTAATGACTTCAAGATGATGTCAGGATGATTTAAAATGCATCAAGATCACTACAGTTCAAGGAATATCCTGGAATTATAAAGTTTCAAGTTGTAAATTCAACAACGCTGCAGGTGTTCCTACACGCCTAATGACAGGCAGGTCAAGTCCAGTAAACTGGTCATAAGACTTTTTTGTTGTTGTTGCTGATTTTTAGGAAAAAACCCAAACAGAATTGTAACAAAAGAGTTGCACTGTGAAAGGGAGCAAAAGTGTGAGCTTTTCACTTGATGTTTTTCCATCACTGTGTCTCTCATTCAGAACAAAAATTGAAATGAGACACTTCCGTAAAGTTTTGGTTCATAAATCTTCCCTCCTGAACTGTATGCATTTATATATATATATATATATATATATGCATACATGTGTAGTATATCACAATATAACTGTGTATTGGAATATGATCACAATAATGATAGGACGCAGCACTTGAGATTCTTTGATTCTGGTGCTAGGAAAAAAAAGGTTTTAATGATTGCCTGGAAATACATCTTAGAAAAAAGCCAGAGAATGCACTTCTAAATAGCAAGATGGACTTCTTCAGGTTAAATTACAAGCGACTGTCAGAAATACATGTACAGCTGCATCCCTGGCAGTTCCAACTGTTAGCAAAATCATCTAAGAAGTCAATATATATTGATATGATTGTGGAGAGTATGACTTTGTCAGCCAGGTATTTGGAAAATAATTTAGACAGGCAGAAACCAAAGCACTGTTCCATCTTTAACTGGAAAATGAAAATCCTCCACCGAGAGATACCTGCTTGCAGGATCAATGGACACCTGCAAGAGCTTTTATAATTGCATATATATACTACTTATATATAAAAGAGATTAACAGTATTTTAAGGAAAGATACATATGATAGCACCTTCTTGTTTACTACATTTGCCTCCTCAGCAAATTCAGAAGCTCACCTCTTCTTTTCTAGAAAAAACGCAAATGTGTACTATCGTCAACATACAGAAGTGTTCTCAGGATACTGAAGACCAAAGGAAATGAAGAAACAGTAAGGCACAATGAACAGAATTTGCTGGCAAGAGATTTCTTGCCCTCTGGCCTGAAAAGGTGTTCAAGCCCTGCAGAATTAATTGCTACAGTTTGAGGTACTTAAAATTAGGAAAGCATCAATTTTATTTGGCCATTTTTTCCTAGTAAATTACAATTCCTGCCATCAGATTGTGAGAGGAGGATTGCCTCCTATAAAAAGATAAAGCACACAGGTTAGGACAAAGATTTTATAGAAGCTGAAAGGAAAAATTAGCCATAGCAGAATTTGACTTCTAAAAGATGACAGGCTAAAACCCACACATCACAGAAATGGAAGTTTTTTTCTGCGAAATCTACTCTGAAAGAAGAGATTGTGCAGTGGCTGTCAAACCACCTGAACTCATACTGAGTCACAGCAATTTGTACTCTTTGTTGGCTCTTAAGAGTTAAGGATGTAAGTCAGGCTGCTATTGATCCGGTGTTGTAAGCCCTGCAGCTAGCTGCGTTTTGTATGTAGGTGGGTGATGAGTATCAACTGTCCACACTGAGAGGAATAGTTAAAGTTCTCTTATATTCTGAAAAGTGACTCGGTAGAAGTGGCATCATGGTGTTCCCTATTTATTGCATTTCAGCGATTTCCACATCTAGTTTGCACAGTATACAAATAGAGATTTTTTTTTTCCAGCTGAAACTTCTGTTTACTGAAGTCAACTTGATAGCTCAAAGTCAGCCTGGGCGCTTTTCTGTTTTTTAAATACTGCCAATACTAAAAATGGCATATAAATATTTTGCTCTGTGCATCTGTTTACACAGCTATGCTGTAAATGAAAGCAGCTTCTGCATATGCAATTGGAACTTAGCCACAACACTGATGATTCATAAAGCAGACTTCATTTCATTCTCTTCATATCTGATGCAAGCTATTTAGATGAAAGAGAAGGAAAGAAAAATTACTATGTTTGATGCCACTAATGAGGTGAAAGAATAAGAGTTTTATATTTTTCTAAGGTGATTTTTTTTCTCTACTGAAACCATATTTTCAATACTAGCAACAGCACTTTTGGAATAAAATGCTGGAATTTATTTTGGAATAAATGTACATTTTCTTATTCATAAAACCAAACATACTCAAAGGAATCAGTTGTATTTTAAAATGAAACTTCACGTTGCATTTCATGAAAGCATTTTAAAACTGCAGAAGGGACTCAGTGTTAATCACCCAATATCACTAATTTTAGAAACTAATGTATATGACAATGTACTAATTAGTTATCTCATTAAAAAATGAAAATAAGTATAAAAATAAGTAACAAATTAAGACTGTAGAATCTAAACAAACATAAAATGTAATCGCTAACATCTTTAATAAAATTTTTTTTCAACACAAGTTGTAACTGCAAAAGGGCTTTCTGAGGCAATTTTTGAGGCATACTTCTTCATGAAGAAATTATACTGACAAATCCATATAAATTATTCCCATCATTCCAGATCTTGCAATTTGTTTCAAATGCAAAAGTTGCATCGTTCTTTAATATAATTAAAATGACTTTTAATTTTTTACACTATGAAAAAATTCAATAAGTTTGTGATAAAAGTTATCGTGCAAATGATAACACATACTTTTTCCATTTAGAGGCTTTTTTTCTTTAGGAGTACTAATCTTGCAGATAAAGGAGATTACTTCCAGTATATCTAATCTATGGCTAAATGTCCTGCAAGGTAAGCATAGGCTAGATAAAGTTGCAGCCACTGGGTGTTTCCAAGTCAATGCTACTGCTTTCTGCCTAGTTTACTAACACATTATATATTGAAAAGCATTGATTTCATCCAAGTTTATATAAAAATCTTCATTTTTACAGTGTAACCAGTTGCAAAATTGCTAAATTACGGCAAGAAACTCTAATTGCTGCTTACATTTTCACTAAAAACCCAATAAACATTCTGCAACACTGTCGTTCCAGGAAAATTCTTGATATTTTGTTAATTTTTATGTTATTCCATCAGATCTTACAGCTAACCAAATTCTTCAGTGGTTTGTAACATCATCTAGGAAGGAAAAGCTGTGATTCATCAGCACAGACAAAGCTGGGCTTTAATCCATTCCTATAACCATATTGCCAAGTCTATATTGTTTACATTGCGTCTCAATTAAGAGACAGGCAGGACACCTGGTACTTCTTTATCTAAGTCCCACGGGCTGCCAGATGACTCAAAATCCATAACAGGTGCTAAGGCAGTGTGAGTGTAGCACCATTAACACAAGCGGGAATTGGATAAAATTTGGCCTATGCTTAACCACTTAAAACACTCAATTATGAAATGAAAAATGTAACCACTCTGCACCAAGCTCCTTTACAAAAGGCACTTACAAATATATGTAGAATTAAAGTGCAAGTGTAATGAACTTAACATAAATTTTAATTTTAGTATAAATATTCCTAATAATAATAATAACCTATAACCCCCTCAAAGCTATATTTAAAAAAATTGGGTTTTTTTAGATAACCATATATGTACTTACTGAACTGAATAAATTCTAATTCTGAGCATCTGCTTAGGCAGCAAAAACAACAAAACTGATGCTCAGATTTCTAGTAATTTCAAAATTAAGGGGGCAAAAATCTGAATTAACAATACTTACTGAATTCTTAAACTTTGTAGAATGCAGATGTTATTTTAAGGACTTTGGCAAAAAAAAGCATCTTACAGAAGGATTTAAAGACCAACAAGGTTCAAGAGAAAAACTATATGATCAAAGATACGCCCTTTTGCACTGAAAAAGCCCACTGCAGATTTCTTTTCAGCACTTTTTCAGCTGACTGAACTAAGTATTAAGCTTAGACACTGACAGAAAACACTGCATGACAGAAAAAATGAGTATCAGAAATTTTACAGTGAACAATTACTTAAGAACTATCTGTATCTAAATGTGCAGTAATCCAATTAAGTTTCTATTTAATATTTTAATTATCAAGAATGCAATATAGTGATTTTATTACTAGAGTAAGCAGTAACAAAGTACAGTAAACTGTCATTTAAGACAGTGTCATAGTATCTATGATAAGCAGCATATTGGCTTAAACTAATGCACTATATGCCTCTAGGGAACAACAGGCTCAGAGACTGGGTTTTAACATCAGAATCTATCCATTAATCTTGACTTAAATATAATCTACTCTGCAGTAAGAGGAAGAATGGGCATTCAATGAATTATCTGTTTGAAATATAGCAGGAGCATATTAACATAAACATACAAGTAGAAAGTCTCTGTTTTGGTACCATTCACTGTGCACTGTTAGTTTTACAAATGCTGAACTGCATTGCAGCATCAAATAAAAAAGATAGTAAGAACAAATGGGTAGCCTCATCCCAAGGACGAATGCCTCAGCACAGTAACAGATTACTCATTAACTTTACTGACTGCATGGTTAGAAGAAAATTACAGTATTTACAAAAAACCCACTCATGTTTTAGTAACAGGCTATGGAGGTGAAAACAAAACAGTGAAGGAAACAGTGTTGAAGCCCTTACACAGGCAGAATTCCTACTCCAACATCCAGGGAGGATTTGTCTTACTAATGTATCCAAGACAATCGATGAACCTATAAGGTACGTTGTGCTAATTGTTTTGAAGCCCATTACAGCTGCCAGTGCTCCAGGCGCTCTTTGGAGCAATGCTCCTGCCAGCAGCCAGCCCCGCTGGCATGCAGACGCTTACCTGGCAGTGCTGGCTTTGGAGGCGGCAGCAGGGGAGGCACAGGCACAGCCAGTCGGCCTCCGGACTGAAGTTTATTAAAGATGCTGCAAGGGTGCCAATGAGAGATGTTAAGATGCTGCAGTCATCACTTCTGCCCACAGATAATGTGAAAAAGTACAGGTTGGGGGAAACGCAGCCCCACATACTAACTCCTGATTTTGGGAAAGGATTTATCCCTACTCTGTCACTTAGCATTACATCAGTTTTAACTCGAGTACTTAAGGTTGATGAGTGTAAAACTAGGGAAGCAAAGCTAGCTCTTCACTCCCTGGTTATAGGGAATGAATGTTTAAGCCCACTGTTTTCATACATTCAAATATTTGAATTTCTACCTTAAATACTTTATGGGCATATACGGACACGTTAATTGATGAGGAAACAGTAAAGGAAATGCCCTTTATGAAGACATCCCCACAGACTCTAAAACTACACTAATAAAAATTATTATTAATATTAAATATTGTCCAGTGAAACGACTGCACATATAAGTATATAATAAATAGTGATTCTACACTACATAGTAACAAAGAAAATTTCTCTAATGAGAAGCTTTGCCATTAATTACAATCTGTATTGTAATAAGCTTGACAACTACTTTTCTTTTTTTCTTCTCTTGTTGAAGAGAGTATTTTCTCTTTACCCTGGGTTGCTGCAATTCTGGTACAAGATAATCTACTTATAAGTCTTTCTGGAGGGCAGCAAAGTTGATTTTAAAAATCATTTTTAAAACTTGAAGACAGGCTTCTTCTATTTAAATGAGGAAAACAAATATTAACGGTCAGTTACTCCCCTCTTTATTTATTTTGAAGGGCAATTAGGAAAGCAGCCCCTTCACCCTCCTCCCTAGTGCCGTCAAGCTGTTGAGAGCAGTTTGCAGCACTACAATGGTACTATTGTGAACACAGCCAGGGCTTCCTTCCCACAGAGAGTTAAATGGGCAGTTCCTGCTGCCTATGATTGGTGTCCAGTCAAACAATACTTGAGAGCCAGGTTTTATCAGTTCTGCGCCAAAGAAGTGAAGCCAGGGAACCCAAGCCTTCATATCGTGCTGAACCATATGCCAACCCTGCTGGCCCCAAAGGTTTATCACTAAGAATCAGGATGCATCATGTTCCCTGTGAAATTTCACTTCACATACATGTGAAATGCATGGCTTTGCTGAAAACTGACCCTTCTCCATGACTGGCAAGAACAGATGGATGGTAACTATGATTTGGCAAGCAGAAATAAAAAGATTTTCTAACAGCCTGCATTCTTCAGAGTTTGGGAAGAGAAGCATTCAGAAGGAGATAGATACATTTGTGACCCACAGCTCTATTCAGGTGCAGTTAATCAGCAATTAAACTATTTTCTCAATGCCCAGAAACTATACTGAGATTAATTTGATTGGCCAGGCTATGATTAGGACTCATGTTCTTTGGACTACCATATGGTAATTCCAATTACTGTAATACTAACTTTTAATCCTTGCTTTATGTTAGTTTCTTCTTTTTTTTTTTTTTTTCCTATTAAGTAAATACATGCATCCTTTTTGTTATAATTTCGACCCATTTAATTAGTGAAGGACATTCCATTTCCTACTAGATGTTTCCATATACTAAATGGAATTATGTATAACCCCTTTTCTCAGTAACTGAAATACAGACCTATAAGAGAACAAAAGACAATCAGTGTGCTAGTTTCTATTAATCTCCTCATTTTTTTTGGTACCTATCGTCTTCTAATCCCACTGTTGGCACTGGAAAGCATGCCCCAACTGTCTTGATTACCATATGCAGAATGATGCAGAAACAGTTTGCCAATACCTTATTCAGCTCACTTGAAAACATCACTCTGTCTCACAGATATCACTGCTGGTTAGTTTTGTTTGTTACAAATAATCACTCACATTTCCCATCAATTTAAATACCAGAATCAACCATACACAATGGTATACACTTGTTTTTTATATACACACATCTGTTAGTAGTATTTTAACATACAAATCTTTCAAGTTGTTTGCAAGTCACTTCTGTTATTAGGGGTGAAGGATTAAACCAAAAAACAATGCTGTCTTTTGCAGCATAAACATTTAATTTTTTAAACAGTTTCAAAACATTTCTTCATTTATGTCTTAGGAGTGTCAGGAAACACTGTTTAATCTTCCCTGATTATATTCACAGACTTCTGAGAGCTATCAAAGACATCTGCATGAATTTTAACACCTTAAGGGGCAAGAGTCTTAACATTTTAACAAAGGGCTTTTGTTACCCAAAATGTTTAATTAATTAAAAAGGTTAAGTAGGTATTAACAACAACCCTGTTGTTTTGTGTTATGTACAAGGCAATCAATCTGCAAAAGATTAAACTAGTTTATCTTTTTCATTCCAGTTTAAGGATTCCTAGCCTTCTCCCTGCAAATTTTTAAAAGAAGGGTGTATCCACATTTAAAGCAGATTTGATAATGAAAGAATGATTGCTCTACTAGCTTCCAGCTTACAACATACAAAAATTTCCTGTCCTAAAAAGACGCAGTAACAAAGAACTCCCCTCCCTCAAGCGATCTGTACTGACAGACTCAGATTCAGAACTTCCTGAAGGCTGATAAAGCACTATGCTGCTTTTCACGGCAGCCCACTGACATCCTTTTACTCTAAAACAGAATGACAGCAGCATAAAGCTACGCATATTTTATGCAGAAATCTGTAGAACCAATATCCCCCTTCGGATGGGTAAACTCAATTTATGGCAGAATGTATAAGAACCTAGAATATATTAATAGTACAGAAAGATTTAAGCTCCCAGATTTGAGAGAGCAAATCTGTTGCTGAGTTTTCTGTTTACAACATCAACAGAGCACTCAGACCTTTATAAATGCAATTATTAGCAGAAAATTTTATTGCTAGAGTCAATCAGTTTTGTCTCATTTGGTATTCTGCTTTTTTACCACTTTCAAGAGAGTCTCATCCATTTCATTAGGGAAGAGTAACTAATAAAAAAAAAGCCATACTTACTAGTTATAAAATAAATCATAGATATTTCGTGGTGACAACATTAATACCTTTTAACCCATGTGCTTACACTATACCTCTTTAACAAGTGCTTCCAGCATCCTGGTTCATAGACAGCCTATAAGAACAGGCAGAGACAGAAGAGCTACATGGGTAGAGATGACAGGTTCTGTGGGATTAGAAGCACGGCAATTACTGAAGAAAATACATTTACCTGAACACATACAAATCCAGAACTGCTGCTAAAGCATAGTATGTATGTGTGTTTTGCTAAAAAGCTCACACTATATATGTGAAAATATACATTACAACACACCCTTCAAGTTTGACACTTCAATTTACTCTTCATTAAAAATGCACAAAACCCAACTGAAATTATGTGTATATCAACATGAAAATGCGGTAAAACAAGCGGCTTGGTGCATGTACCTACAAGTATTTCTCCAGCAGTTACTTAAGTGTCCATATGATAAGAACTAGGGCAAGAGTTTAAAAACCCATCACAAATGTTGGTTCAATCAATTGTCTCTAGTGGCTAGAATCAAAGGCATTTAAAGTGATGCTCTGGAATTATTTCTTGCAAAACAATCCTGTTCTTTCAACAGGTAACTAATAAATGATGGCTGTGAACAGGTTTGCATTACCTCTGAGGTCCAATTGTTACTCAGAACACTGCCTACTTTTGCTCCCTGGTGTTGCATTTTAACTCTAATTGCATGATCAAGCCAATAAATTTGACTCGGGAGACAAAAAAACACTACAGAAGTACCTACCCTGACAAAACCAGAGGCTGCAAGAAAATGCACTTCAAATAGAAGTGAGAAAAGATGAGACAAGTGAAGGAGAGGTATCAAGGCTTGAAAGACAGTCATTAATACTGACAGATTACTGTAATTCTGGCTGTCAAGGTGATCGATTTAAGCAGCATATGCCAATCAATACTCTCCTCATTTACTGAGCAGCATTAAATATATAGTTAGGCAAGATGTCCCCAAGACAGGATTCAAACCATACTTGAACATAAATTGCACAATTTATGCTTTGGAATCTTAGTTGTTTTTTTATTTGGCCATTTTAACTGGGCAAACTTCAGTGTGGTGTTATCCATACAGAAGTTACTTTAGATGATTCTATTCTACTTCATTACCATCATGTATACAATTACTTTATGTTTCAAACTGTACCAATTTTCTGCATAGTGTATTAACACACAAATCTCAAATATAAGCATTCTAAAATGCAGCAGTTATTTAAGCACTACCCATTTTGCATTTTTTTTTTGCATTAGTGGTTTGCCATTCTGATGTATGTTAGCCATCCATGGTCAAAAAGAAACCAAATCTTTCTCGTATTTCTCCTGGAATTTTCCTTACAAGTCTCTTATTGTTCAAATATACTTGTGACATCAAAGGAAAATCCATTAATTGGATGTATTAGTTTAGGTGGAAAATCCTATGAATATAATAGCTATTACTGTAATTTCATACCTACTAGTAGACACACACTCTCATGTACAAATTGCAAAACGCATGCGACTCTAAGTAAAATTTTTCCCTTATATTTAGGTCTTCTTATAATGCACAGGGAAACTGTTACACGATTCCCTGAAAGGGAAATACCTCAACAGCCCATTAAAATAATCAGATACTTATAAATGCCTTGGAAATCTTCGGGTTTTCACATTATATCATTGTATGCAGGCATTTAATTAATCGCATTTTGAATTGTTAAAAGATCAGGAATGCTGAGGAAACTTTGAGGGAAAAAAGAGACTTATAAAAGGTGGAAGAAAGGACAGGCAGCCTGGGAAGAATAGAGGGATGTTGTTCGGGAAGCTAGGGACCAGCTTAGGAAAGATAAGGTCCACTTAGAATTAAACTTGGCTAAAGATTTGAAAGATAACAGGAAGGGATTCTATAGGTACGTAGCAAATAAAAAGACAGGCTAGGGACAATGTGAGCCCTCTCCAGAAGCTATCAGGAGAACTGGCTACCCTGGATTTGGAGAAGGCGGAAGTTCTTAATGACTTCTTTGCCTCAGTCTTCACTGGCAAATGCTCTGACCACACCACCCAAGTCTTGGAAGGCAGACG
>JANRGW010032885.1:566-16661 GCA_024733675.1 Psilopsiagon aymara | reverse complement strand
GCACTTGGAGAAAGGGCTGGGGGGGGGGTGTGTGTGTGTGTGTCAGGAGGGAGCTGAAAGGGGCGCGCTGGTCCCTCTGGGTTGTACCCGAACTGCAGCAGCTTCCCTTGTGAACCTCACCCCCTCCCCACACCCCCCAGCCCATGAATCGCAACCTTCATCCCGTTGTGCTCTTTTTTACAATGCTATAGATTAATTTATCTTTTGACAGTGTGACAAATCGTAAGTCTCTAAAGATTATTTGATTTAAAGGAAACCGTTCAGCACAGCAGGAGGATGATATGCTGGGTGCTTAGGTTTCTTGCACATGTAATAATTCTTTTACATGTATGGAAAAAATATGTGAAATGCAGGGAGAGCGACTGTGTGTACATGAATGTACAAAAGTATTCCTCCATCCAGTTATGCATGAACATAATGTAAAATGATCCTGGTAATGGCTCTCTACTTAGTATATATACATAAAAAGCATCAGCAACCACTGGCCAAAAATAGCCCCAAATTCTTCTCTCAGATTACATCAATTAAGCTTAGAACATTTGATGTAAAAACTTGGGCTGTTCAACTCTGCTTAAGAATTAGTGGTTCTTCTGGGACACTGTGAGGCAGGGCCTAGAAAGTGCTGTGTTGGGGATGCAGGAATGCCATGGAATTTTGCCTCTGCCCAGCTGCATGATGGTGAACAAGCTATCTCTGCTCCTTGCCTTCTCTCTGTGACATTAAATCAAATTATAACCTTTTCTGGGAGGGATGGGTATGCCCAGTGTCAGCATTAGCATCACCTGAACCCTTGCTGTAGCCTCTGCAAGTGCTGCTGTAGCACTACTACCACCCAAGCATTTTCCCCTAGAGCTTTGAAAGTAATACAGAAATACTTGTGCTGCTCCAGCCTTTGGTGTCATAAGAGAGATTCCTGCTATAGCAGTGTGCTGCCTCTTGGATTTGAAGGTGCTCAGCACTTTGCATTCTCATGCTTTTCACACGTTGCCACCTTGCTCCCAATCACCAAATCAGCTTGGGTAGTGTGTCGGTTGTATCGCACTCTTCAGATGTATATTAGAACTTCATGTTACAAAAGAGAAAATGGATTATTTCAAAGTGGCCTCAATTAAAACTTGTATTTCTTGCCTGCTGCCCTGTGTTGGGGTGTGCGTGTGTGTGTGGTATCACGCTCACTGGAGTCAGCAAGCTGCTTTTCACTTCCCTCAAATGTTCAGCTGTTGCAATCAAAGGTAATTTTGTTTGTGCCAGATACTTATCTCCAAAGGAAGGGCCCGGAATAGGGGTGAAAGGGAGGACAGGCAGCAGATGACTTCAGTGTTCCTATTAGGCCTTTTTGACAACCTCAATAATTCTTTAATGGCTTCCTAATAAAGTGTAACATCATTACGTCTGAGAGGTTTTTTGGACTGCTTTTCTGCGCATTCGCTAAAGGGGGATGAAAAAGAAGCAGCCTAGATCAGAAGAGCTCTGTACGGGTGTTCTCGCTGCGTTGATTTGAGCATAGTATCCCGGACTGTTTTGGTTTGGAAGGGACCTTAAAGCTCATCCAGGTCCAACCCCCTGCCACGGGCAGGGACACCTTCCACTAGAGCAGCTTGCTCCAAGCCATGTCCAACCTGGCCTTGAACACTACCAGGGACAGGGCCGCCACAGCTTCTCTGGGCAGCATGATGCTCCAGCAGTGTCCGAGTTCTTTTTATCTTTTATGCAGTGAGGGATTTAATGGACTAAATGTCATCAGAAATCCAACTCTAAGATTCATCAGCTCATTTTGTGTTCCTGGCACCTTTCATATAAGCAACTCCGAGTCTCCCAAGAGGGTTTGGATACCTGAGGGATTCTTCTGCTGCAAGCTTAAATTTGCTTAGTGTGACTTTCTCTGAGCCATATGGTGCAGCAGCACCTGTTTTGTGAGTATGATCTCAGTGTGGAGAGTGCGGATCCTCAAGAACAGAGGAAATTTCATCTCTCCTTCCCAGCATTCCACCTGGCTGCCACCTGCTCCCACATTTAATTGGCCTCAGTCCCTTGGCTCCCCACACCGACCGACCGCAGGGTGAGCAGGAGGAAGCGGAGACAGACAGCGAGCATGCAGAGTGCTGTGGGGAAACAAAAGGGACTTCGAAAGAGCAGCTCAGATATAAGCCAGGCTGGTTCATGTCAGGCTTGTCAGTCATCACGGGGCGGTGGCTGTATGAAGTACCACAGCCTGCCAGTTGGTGTGAAGATGCAGGACAGCTTCCTGTCCACCTGGGTCAGTAACCTCAGCGACTGGGTGTAAAACGTGTGTCAATTCACACTTGAAGCAAGATCCATTGCTGTGTGATACTGGAGTAGTGGGTTGGAAGCTTCCAGCCTTCTAGTTTTGTAGCACAAAATACTGGTGATAACAGCTATAAGTATCCAAGGGGAGCTGGCAGTAATACCCACACACCAGGGATAAACATCCTGACAAAACTGGAGTGCTTATTTGCATGTGGATGTAGCTGCTTGGTAAATTCCAGCACATCTGGTTATCACCACTAAGATTTGCCAATATAAAGGAGGGTGTTTTGCCCCATTTTTCCTTAAAAAAGTCAGCATGGCTGCTCATGTAAAGAAAGTTAGAGGAGCTGATACTTAGCAGATTTCACTCCTCCTTGTGTATGTTCACCCTCACCTCTACTGAGTCCAACCACCTTTTTTCACTTACTTAGTGTGACCACAAATATTTAACCACAGTTTCTTAACCTAATCTAACCACACTGTTAGACCTGCTAAAGACTAAGCAGTGTCGGGAGGAAAAAGCAGTAGTAATACAATGAACCTGTGTGCATCTGTTCGTGAGCTGAGCTTTCGTTTGAAACGCTTAGACCATGCTTGCATTGGGGTAAGTTAGCAACAGGGCCCAGGTGCTTCACTAGTCACAACTGGCTTTATAAATGGGGGGATGCCAGATTCTGAAATGAGTTCTGAAATTGTTAGTAATAAGTTCAAAGCCTCATGCGTTACGCAGATCGGTGTTTTATAATGGCTTATAACTATTATCCCTGTTTCTCCTCTGGGAGAGAGGAGCAGCTCAAGGTCTTTCACTGAACTGATGTACAGGCAAAACCCCGTCACTGCTAGTGCAGTGTGTGTAGAACACTATTCCTGCGGTTTTGTCCTTATGGGTCATGCCTCTCAGTCTTTTACACATGTGCACTGGACAGCAGGCTGGGGTTCAGAAGACTTGAAGTAAGGCTACTTGTGTTCCAGGCTTGTAGCTTTTGCCTCTTGCATATCAATTCTGAATTTATTGTAAAACATTCGAAGTATTTGAAAGATGTGTGTGGATGTGTGGCTTGGGTGCGTGTGCATGTGGAGAAGTGAACATCCACAAGCAGCATCTTTAGAGTCGTTCCAAGGTAAGTTGCCTTTCTTAGTCAGTCAGAACTTTAGAGCAGCCTTAGGACTGCTGTTACTGTTTCTGGGTGTAGGACATATCATTGGATGTGCAAATACAACCACAGCATGTTTTTACACCCATGCTTGGGATGAAGCGCAACTTGCGCTGTTACAGAAACCACTTGTAGAAAGTCTGTTCTTACAGGGGTCTTTTGTTTGCTTTGATGCTCCTTTATGCTACTGTAAAGAGGTTTTAATGCAATTTAGAATGCACTGTGCAGTCTGTCACCAGCTTTTAAGTACACAAATGGGAAAATTAGCAGCTCTTTCTAAGTGTGGCTGGTTTCCTGAGGACCACCTCTCCCCCATTCTAATGGAGCACAGAGATGTTAGTGAAATGCAGTAGCAGAACAGAATGGTAGGAGCTGACCCTCTAAATCATCTTGCAGTCAAACAGCATTAAACACTTCCCAATGCCGCCTGCCAAGTGCATATTATCTTTGCGTCTCTGAGTAGTGCAGCCATTTCGAGATAAAAAAAAGTTATTGCCCTTGGAGGAGTGGGAGAATGTTTACAGAGGTGTTGGCACCAGTTTAGCAAGTCACAAAAATATCTGTTCCTTTGCCTTTTGTTGATATTTAAGGGACAGTACAGCTCCAAGTAGCACAACTCTGTCTCCAGTGCGTCTGGAGTGCTGTAGGTGGCCCGGACACTGTGCTTGTATTGCGTATCTTTTGCTGGTATCTAGATACAATTTTCAGTTTGGTGCATGCAATATGACAGTGAAGTGACTCCAATGGAAGCTGGGACTAAGGATATGTGAAGTTAATTCCTTTGCCACTTAAGTCCTCTGTAAGCATGATCCAATTCCTGTTAATCTAGATCTGCAAAGGGGCCTTCCTTTTCCTCCTCTTTGGATTGTAAACTGTTTGGGATAGCAGTTGCTTGTATATGCTGTGCTCTTGTTGGAGATAAGTAAAAACTTCTGCAGTGTTCATACTGGAAGAATGGGATCGATTGAAACGTTTTAGAGCAAGGTCTGGTCAATGGCCTGAGAATGCTGCTTCTCTGTCAAGGAGGAAGCCAGGGTACAGATAGCCCAGTACTGTTGTTTGATTGCAGAACAAAGGAGGAAGTCATTAGGCCCCACCCTTTATATGTTCCCTTCCCCTGCGCAGATGTGAATTTCGGAGAGAGCCTCAAAGACTCTTAAAGGTAGGGGGGTGCTTCTTACCTCGGAAGGAAGAGACTGAACAGTACAGTGTCCATGCAAGTTGCTAGGCACCAACCTGATCTGGTTTTGCTGCCAGGTGAAACAAGAAGTTACATATGATTCTGTTTTTCTCCTTTCCGTATTTCTTTTTTCCACTACCTTTAGAGTCAGTTAATGTTTATACAGACTGAGTCACTCATCCCTACCCAGTCACCAAAGAATGCATTTAATTCACAGCTCAAGAAGCAAACTGAATGTTTAAATTGACTCAGCCTTTGTGGAAGCTTTGATCCATTCGGGAGAAGAGTGAGAGGAGAGTGACTAAGTGGAACCAGGGGCAGTCAGCTCACAGGACCCCTCTCAGGGCTTTCGCTGCACGATCATTTCCACAAAGAACAATGAATGGTACCGGCAGTTTGGTACCTCCCAAATGCAATTTGGGAGCAGCACTGTGAATCCTGGAGCTGGGATAGGAGAGCAGCCTCTGCAGTGCAAAATGGAGCAAAGAGCCTGGGCAGCAGCCAGCGTCAGCAGCATTTGGGGTTCTTCAGACTGTTTGTGGAGTGCTTCGGCAGACCTCTTTGAGTGTCTGGATTTAGTCCTGCTGTGAAAATTAAATCCATCTAAGTGTTACCTGCACAAGTTCTGAAAAACAGGGCTGGAAACTTGTCTTAGGGACTGCCTCAGTCACTGCCTGCTTCCAAAGGTCTGCCATTTGGTCTGTTTTTCAAATGTCACACCAATGATCTTTAAACTATCAATGATACATGGCCACAGACCACAGTGTAAGACAGTCCCTGCACCCCGCGTTGTTACACTTTGGGCGCACTGAAGGATTTTAATGCAGCTGGGTTTAAGGTGTAAATAACTAAGCAGTGTGTGGCTGGGGATGGGAAGTATTCTTGCTCACTCCTCTAGGCACTCTCCAGTATCTGGAAAGAATCCTTTCCAGGCTGCAGTGCCACGCTTATGGCTCCGACTGCTATTCCGTACTGCACCAAGTGCTCTCTCGACTTGGTTTTGAAGCCTTTGAGAGAGCTGGTGAATTGTCTCTTTTGAGTCGTGCAATTCCTGTTGTGCGTTTCCTGGGGAGTAGCCAGAAATCCCTGCACACTGCCTCTCTTCTCTGCCTCTTATGCACACTCTGTCTCTCTAGCTTTCCCTTGCCTTTTGTGCCAAGAATGTGGTGGGGGAAGGGGGAACCGCACAGGAAATGCCTCTTCTTTTTTCTAACGACATTTCCAGCTGCATTTGGATGGGAGAATTCGAGGAGGGGGAAAGCATCAGATCAGTGGAAAATTGTTCAGCTGCCAAGTCAAACTGGTACATTTTAGCTCTGGAGACAGTAGAACCTTTTCTGCTGCATTTGGCACATTTGTGCGGTTCCGTTTTTGGGCAGCAGCCGGTGACATCAGTGGTCCTGGGGAGGTATTTATCCGCATTGGGTTTAGGGGCTTTTTCAGCAAAAGTGGATCTAAATTGTAGCATTACTTTCAAAGGTTGAGCGTATGATCGCTTTAGGAAAGCATCAGAAGGGTGATGCCTTGCTCTTTCATAGTGAGGAGTGTGCCTGCTCATCCATCTTTTGGTTATCCATCCATCCCTCCACCCATGTGCGGTGCCAGAACCTCCTGCTTACTGCCTCCCATCCTGCTTCTTGGTGTTATTATAGAGTAAGTTGCCTGGGGTGTGTCTTCAAGCCATACAATGCAATTTTGGATCAGCCCTTTTACAGGTAACCATGGATTGATCCATGCAAGGATGGCCTTACAGTGAATCAGATGCCAAGGAAGCAGAGGTGTGAGTTGCAAAGTAATGGGAGGGATGCAGATAGGACAGGAGCTGAAAGGTGGTGTAATTTGGGAGCAGGATTTCATCTCAGTCCAACAAGAAGGAGTTCTCCCCAAATGCTGCAGGAGGAGGTGGGTTTTGCCTGTGGCATACTAAATCTGGAGTATATCACTCTTAGTGGTTCAGTGCCCAGCATCTTGAGATGGATCCTTTAATGATCCAATTAAATGTTCTAAGAGTATTCGTTTTGTGGCCTGTGAGAGTAAAATTTGAGGTGGATGTAACAGAAGTGGCAAGCAAGCATTAGGCTCTTTCAGTGGTGAATGTTACAGTCTTAACAGTTCAAGTGCTCCGTATTTTGCGATTTTTTGCATGTGAACTGTGTTCCTTTGAGTAAGCAGCAGCGAGACATCAAAGGTCTGCAGCAGCTTTACCTTGTGAAAAGAAATTAAAAGGAGGAGGAGGAAAGAAATGGGGGGAAAAAAAGCTTGTTATTAGCAGCCTGGTTGTCTGCATTTAGAAAACCTATTAAAAATGCATCATGCTGAGGAGACAGTCTGCACAGTGTGTAAAAGATGGGTTGCAGTAATTCTGTCTCAGTGTTTTGAACCACAGCCTCAGACAGAATACACGAGATGGGGAAAGGGAGGTGGGAGTAGAACTCTGAGAAGTTGTTTATTGCCAGTGCAGTTTCAGTCTGGACTCAAAGCAGATGTGTGACTGTGTGAGGGTCACAGAGGAGCGGCAGCAGGCAGTAGGGACGATGGGAGAGGGATGATGGGCTGCAGGAGGAGATCTCTGGTGGTGCTGAGTGGTGCACTGGTGGAGTTACAGGATGAGAGCAGGAGCTGAGATGAGCTGGACTGATCCCAATCTCTCCTGAGCCTCCATAAACCAGAGAGGACTTTCTGGAAGTCATATGGCAGTATGTTGATGGGAATCTGCAGCATGAGTTAACTGAAACATAAGTTTGATTCTTCTCTTCGCATTCACTGAGGATAAAAAGAGTGCACAGAGGTAGCAGAATGTCCTGAGGAAGCCCAGGGGAGAATGGAGGAGAGTCCAGACTTGGAATACCTTGTGTCTCTCTGCTGTCCACAGTGGGTTGTGGTTAATGCCCTCGCACAACACTTCAGGTCACTCCCAGACAGGGAGATCCAGCCGCCTGCACCAGCATCCCCTTCACTGCCGCTGGGAGCGGCGCCCGTATTCTGTGTGCTGCAGGCTGGCTGGGTTCCAGGCGTGGTGTGCAGTGTCTCACAGATCCAGCTGTTAGTCCCAGGGCTTCTTCCCCCTAAACCTGCAGTTCCTGCATTTACCATGTAACCCTATTCGTTCTCTGACAGCATGGAAAGAGCAGATGGGGTCTACTGTAATGCCAGCTTCTCTGGTGATGCTCTACAGCCTTCTGTCTCTCCATTCTTACAGAGAGGAGAGGAGAGGGAGTGTCGAAACTTCCTTCTTGCAAGGGTTGAATCACCATTTGCCCTGAGGGACCCCACAAGAGCAGGAGTCACCATACTTCTCTGGCACATGCTGTTATCACAGCATACAGGGTAATGTCGTTGGCTGTGAGCAGCCTCTGCCCTTTCTCTTCTCTCCAAAAATCTGGATTTCTTTAACCGTCTATTCACAAGCCTGTTGCAGCCTATTCCGCTGTCCCTCACTGCCTTCTGCTCCAGAGGGTGGCCAGTGAGTGCCCAAGGGAGGCCAGTATTTCCTGCAGACTGGGAGGGAAGCAGCAGCAAGGGAGCCTTGAGCCTGCCTCTTGATAGCAGCAGTTGTTTTCACTTGGCATTTCCATGCTCTGTAGCTGTTTTTCTCACCTAACATTGCAGAATACGTTCATAATGCAGGGTTGGGAGTTCGCTTACTCTGACCTTTTGGAAATCTTTTTCTTCAAAGGTTTGAAGCTTCTTACGTTGGAAGGCAAACAATAGGCACTAGAAACCCCCTATGAATCATTTCTTCCGTGTATTGCTACTCCATCGGACACTTCTGCATCAGTGTGTTGTGTGCAGGTATTTTGAGTGAAATGCTGTACAACAGATTGATATCCAGCAAGGTATTTTCTTGCACTCGTAAGTTCATTCAGCATTGGAAACAGTCTTTTCTGTTCCTGCAAGCATAAATCCTTGTTGCTTAGATCAGGAACCGTCTTACAGCTACCCATGGCTTTTGACTCATCACTGAGCTGGTTTTCACTCTGTAACGGTGGGTTAGGGCAGAATTTTGGAAGAACCGGGGCTGTTCTTAGTTGTACTGGCTTTTTGTGGCAACTTCATATGTCTTCTTACATCTGTTTCTCCAACTGCAGAAAGTCAGTTTAAAATGTCTGTTTTCTTTGTATGCATTTTGGTATCTGCAGTCATAGGTGCATATTGTAAACTGCTATCCCAGTCACCTGTGATAGGTACTATGTCATAATACTGTTATGCTTGATATATGCATGAGAACACACTAGATGGGTTCCAGGATCTGTCTTTGTATTTATCCTATGTCACAGATGTCTTTGTAATGGGGAACAGAATGCATGCAGGTCCATTTTTTTTTGTGCAAACACTATTTGCAAAGAAATGGGAATGAGCTGTTTGGGGTTTTTCCAAGTGTACTGGCGTGATGCAGGCTGGTGAGTGTTCTAGAAGACCCCCTGAGCCTGGTGCAGTCTGTGTGTGGATACCTGACCCCTCTCCTTTTCCTTTTGTATGTGTTCATTTTCCTGCTAACTGCTGGAGAGCAAAAAAAAGGAGGCAGATAAAAAGCAAGAAGTTAGAAGTTGCTGTAAAATCGTGTCTGTGGTGTGTAGAGGGCACAAGATTCTGCTGCTTTCCCGGGGAGCCTCACAGTCCTAGATAGATGGGACGGTTGCTTTCATCCCGAGTAGTTAGAACAATACCTTGAAGGATCAGATGTGCTTGGCAGCCTGTAGGTATCCTGGCTGTTTCTTTCCATTTCTCTGTGTTTCTCTTGAGCCTGCCTTGGGCCAGGCTGTGTTTGTGGAGCTGGAGGTTGGCTCAGGCTTGCTGTTATGTCGGTTTCTATGGAGGAAAGCAAAACACAGGGATTGCCAGACCTGGGAGAGTATTAAAAAAGGCGAAGAAGGAAGTGGGGAGGGGAGCTTGGGGTGGAGGAAAAATGTGATCCTCTGGTGCTCCAAAGGTAAAACTTTGATTTCTGCCCCCATTTTTGAATCGTTCGTGGTGGGTTTGACTTCCCAGGCTCGCAAAGTCAAACTGAAATGTATCTTTAACCGAGGGGTGCGTGCAGCAGGGCTGGTTTCTGACTCTGAAGCCTATTTTGTGGATGGCTGAACCCAGTCTGGCCAGTAGTGTGGGATACAGATGAGGGCTCACCCGTGGTAGATCACAGAGGTGCTTTAGGTTGTATTTCTGTCAGGGCCTCTGGATTATCTGCAGAATTAGGGATTAATGGAGTGAGTGTTTTGTGCAGGTGGTTCCAAACTCTGCATTCCATTCCTAGGTTTGTAAGTTTATTTCTGTAAGCTCTGTGCTCTGCTCATTTAGAAGTAGTTTCTAACTGCCACCCCTTTCAATTTGCATTGCAAGTTATATTTCAGCAGGTATGATTCAGGTGTTTTAGTAGCACCCTCTGGCATCAGATAAAAGCCCCTGCACATTCTCTGTTCCTGGAAGGGATTTGTTTTGTCAGTTCTCACTTGGTGTAGGAGATGTCTCTGAAGAGCTTGACTCCAGGGAGTTCTTGTAGCTTCCTGTAAAGCGGCAAGGCATTCCGTGCTCTGATTGGGATGCACGAGGAACCAGAACGCATCAAGAAGAAATTATCTGTCCTCGGATTAATCCTCCGGCTTCCGTCCTCTCGAGAGACATGGATTTTGAAAAGTGCATCACTTCATAGTTGTGTGTTAGGAGGCTTCTGAAGCTGTTCACATCTTGTAGTCTTGCTAAGACAGATTGACTCCAGGCAGCCTTTGCTACTAACCTGTGATTGTAAAATGCATGTTTTCTGTGTTCAGTGGGAATCCTGTGATGTTACAGGATTTGATCCTCCATTCTGCAGCTTAGGGCTACTAGAGGCAAGACCCTCACCCTCGTTTCACTGAACCCCTGAAGCAGCCCTAAGCAGGAGCTGTTGTTCAGTGCCCCTTAAATTTCCTCAAAGCAGAAGGAAATTGTAGGGTCTTCAGGTGTCATTATAATAATCCAAATTGGACTGAGGTTGTTGAGATCTGGAAGCTTCTTTTCCAACCAGACCTTGAGCTGGCTTTTAGGATTTTGGGAGCAATTTATGGGTTTGTGTAGAAACCAGATGGAGTTTCTGTGGGCTTTTTCCCCCTTGTTTTGGTTTTATTGCCTTCAGGTGTATATGCCAGTATATGTCCTTTGACTGTTTGTGAAGTAAAAAACCCATCAGTGCAGTTTCTCCCAGTACAGTATTCCCTTGTTCCTCATCATAGGGAATATTCCCTCTTTTTATGACCTAATGGTATGTCTGTCAGAATTGCTGAGTCACAGAACTTTGGTATCTTTGCCTTTAAAAGAAATCATTACTTCTGGTTTGAGTAGACTTCCCTGTGCCGATAAAAGTGTGTCACATTTGGGGCTCTTCTTGCTTCCACATTTTACATTAGAAATCAAGACAAATCAAAGGAACAAATTCTGTCCTCTGTGGGCGTAATTACTTGCACCTTAGGACTCCTTTACAGGTAGAAAACCTCAGATTTTCATGAAGTGTGCTCTATTTTATTTTTTGCTTTTACAGAGAAAAGATAGCTTAAAAAAGAGAAGAAACCAGCCAGCACCTTGCACATTCAAGACAATCTCAAGAGGAATGCATGCTTTCTTCAGGCAGTGCAGGGTATCTTTCTTTTTGTACTAAATGGAGATAATTTTCAGACAGTGTTGCATCTGCTTTTTGTATGCTGGTATGTTTAGTCGGGATCAGACAGGTGAAGGTGCAGGACAAGGTACAGGCATACATGATGGATCATCATATGACTGGGTGACAGTAGAAAAGTAATTCTGTGCTGAGATAGACAAGCTCACATGGGATTTTGTTACTGTTAATGTTGTTTTGTCCATACATATGTTATTTGGGATCTTGCTATCACTGTTGTTGGTTCTGCTGTCCTGTAGGATGTCCTTCCATTTTTGAACCCTGTCAAGTTGAAGAGCATTGTAGCTGCAGACAAAAGGTCAGCATTGAGAAGAGGCTGGGAAAAGAGGATTTTCTCTAAAGAGTAGTTTGTTTTAGGACAAAGTCCAGACCACTTAGGGAACTGAATCACATTTGCCCTTTTATTTTGACAGTGCAGCCACTGACTGCAGGAAAGGCAGTTTCAGATCTCTTAATTGCAACATGGTCAGGAGGGTGAGACTGTTCTGTTGTAACCCTCCTTATTTCAACAGTTTCACCCTGGACTAGTAGATGAAGGCGTGATGATCTCATGTCATCTCACGCTGAAGGATATGCCTCAGTGGTGCTGTCTTTGGGACTGAGGTGTTGGGTCTAGTGTGCGCCCTCCAGCATGTTAGGGAGGCTCTTTGATTTACCCATGTACGTGACCACAATATATGTGATTATTTGTAATAACTCCACTAGCTGATAAAGTTTGCTCGGAAGCCATGGCTGTGCCGAGCAAAGCGGCAGTGGGGCCAAGCTGCTGGCTTGGAAATTGTGTGTGTGGTAGGGGGGCACAGGCCAGCAAGTCTGCTGGAGCTCTTCCAGCCTAAAATCTCCTTGGTTCCTAGCACTCCTCTCAGTAAACATTGGCCTCAGCTGGCAGCTAAAGCAGGGCAAGAGTCTATTTTGATTTCTTGGAACCTGGTAGACCTGAAATCTCTGTTAAATGTTAACTTTCAAAAGACACATGCATCAGCACTCTGACCACCGCTGGGGTGGAAAAAGAGATTATAGAGAACATCAGCTGAGCGAGGGTTTGTCCTTTCCCAGCTTCCTGTGCCTTCTTTCCTCCCCAGGCATCTCTGTATGACCTGTAGAAGAATCTGCAGGTAACTGTGCACCACCTATCAACTACGTTTTTTCACTTCTAATTTGATCATAAAAGAAACTGAGGTAGCAAAAAATTAATTCCATTCCCCCCCCCCCCCGCTTTTTTTATTTAAGAATGTTTTCATTTAAGTGATTACGGTGGTTTCTATAGGAAAAAAACAGGAGTTTAGAGAAGGTTGCTGAAGTGTTGACTCATGGATTGAGTGCTAAATAGGTGGGGTTTAAGTCTTTGCTGAACTGCTATGAAAAATGGCACAAAAATGTCTTTCCTGACTCCATTTGTAAACTACATATATCATTGACAAAGAGGCCTTGTTAAACAGGCAGTTCTGACCTGAGGAAGGACAAATGTCCTGAAGTTTAACTGAAGTTTAAGCAGTTTCTCATCCAGATTAAGCTTCATTCTGTAAGACCTGAGAGAAGAAATGTCTTCCCATTGCATTAGTCGATTTGTTGCTTTTAGGAGTTTCAGCTAGTCATTTTCATTCTTTGTTCTCTTTTTTCCCACACCAGTTTGGAACTGCTCCAGGCGATGTCAAACCAGGAGCAGGATAGGCAAGGGAAAGAATTGGTTTTCGTTGAATCTCTCTCCCTCTTGGTGGGTAAGGAGGATAATCTGTGAGAGCCTGAATTTTTTGGTTTCAGATGCTATTTTCCATGACAGTTCTGTAAATCTGGAATTATCCTATTGACATCCTCTTGACATTCATTTGTTGACATTTGTTTCTTTCTATGCTAATAATACCATGTCCTTTTCTGATCTCATGTGGTGATTATAAGCTCCATTTCGCAGTAACACCAAGACCAGATTTGTTATTTTCCATACTGCGGTAGAGGCTGTAAACAGGAATCACGACCTCCTGTGCATAGGGCTCTGTAAATGCATAGAGAGGCATTTGCTTCCTTACTTCTTGAAGTATAATTTAGCAGAAAATGAAGCAATGAATGAGGCAGTTCAGAGGAGGACAAAGGTAAGGAGTAGGTATAGCAGTAGTCAAGATGGCTGTTGTAAACACATCGGCTCCCTTCAACCAGCAGCCTTTCAGTCTGCCTGAAATCACATTAGGTGTGAGGGTAATAGAGGAATAACGAGCTTCCATGGGTAAACTCAAGCTGGAGAACTAAATGCTCTTGTATGCGAAGGTGGCACATCCATGCAACGTCCAGAGCAGCATGTACCAGTCTGTCCCAAATGTTTTCTGTCTTAAGATACTTTGTGAAATACAGTTGTTTGTGTTTAGGAGAATCAGATTTCTTTTAAGTTTGGATTTTTGCTGATGTTTGTTTAAAAGAGGAGTTCCAAAGCACTTCAGCCATGTAGTAACAATAATACGACTGCTTTGTCCTCTTCCTGTGTTATCTCTGCATTGCATCATTCCAGCTGTTCACCTTGAATTTGGACAAAAGCATTTGCTTCTCAAAAAGATTGTTTGTCATAAAAGCATTTGCTACCTTACTGTAAGCAAGGGTAAACTGTACTGCCGAAATACAAATGGGTAACAGCTGCCTGGGAGTTAGCAGAGCTATAGAAGGCTGCTCTGTGTGTTTATAGTGCATCCTGAAAGCTGAAGGCTCCTCTGACTGTAAGTAGCCTTTTAATTTACACAGATGTTTCTTCATCATCTATTCTTTTCAGACTGTTGGAATGATCAACAATTTAGTCTAATTGTGCTGGATGTTTGGGTTGTAAGGCTGTTTATTTTGTCTGTATGTCTGGAATAGTCGCTCTGTCAAGGACTTGACTCCACTCCACAGACCTCACATGATTTACAGAGGAATGGGTTGTGTGCTTGCTAAAACCTTGAAGATGATATTACCAAGCTTGGTTTCAAGAACTGTTCTTCTATTCCTGGCTCTGCCACGTGGCAGGTTGCTTCACTCATCTACATGCTGCCTGTGTAGAATGATGATAATAATTACCTGTTAGGATAATGGCTTGAGATCTAGGATAAAAAAGCGCTGTTATTCTCAGAGAGAGTAATTTCCCTTTTCTGGAGCCTAAGATGCCTGCAGTTGCAGTCAACCCCAACATTAGTGTGTCTTCTGGGTTGGATTTTCTTAAATGAAGCCCAGATAATGAGCTGAGCATGCTTTGCCAAGCTATGCCCATCTGTGTTGTGGAACAAGTATGGGACAAATAATGGAGGAACTTAGGCATTTTACTGAGCACTTAAAACACATGTTTTGGAGTTCCAAGTTCCTGGTGTCAGATCGATCATGGGAAACCTGTGAAGTCCCTTCTTGAAGATTGCCCCGGAATGGTTTTTCCTGTTGCTCCATGAGTTTATACTGAGTTACCTTTCTATGAACAGGATTCACACAACATTTTGCCTCCTCTGATTGAATTTATTTTCCATATTAGTTTGTTTTCATGCTAATAAATAAATTCTGTATGCAGGGAAATAGCAAGACCTTGTGTTTTCCTCTCAATCAGAATTAAGAAGAAAATGTTTGACGTTTTTACTGTTCTTGAATCCTTTACTCATAGTAGATGGGGGAAATTATTTTAGCATCTATAATCTCTATGTCTTTGGTGGAACAGCACAAGCAAAAGTTGTCTATCAAACCATGCAGGTTTTGTGTCAGCCTTTGCTTCATGCCTCTTACATTTCAGGGAGATCCTTTCAAGTGCATTAGCTGCAAATTCTCAGTTGAGTTTGTATTTCCTGGTCAGAAAAGAGGTGGGGTTTGAGTTTTAAAAAGACCACCTTGCATTATTAGTAGTATGGGGTATGTTTCATAAATGGCATGATGATTGTAAATAAACTTTTATGACAGCTCCCCAGGCTGACAAAGCAACCACTGTGGGGTGATTGTTCATGAAGGATTCAGTCCAGCACCCTTTGTTCAGTGAAGAAAGCCACAGGAGAGCTTGTCTTGTGCCCCCCATCCCTGAGAAAAATGGACTTTCTTACAACCAAGGGAGGGAGAGTGAGGAGAAACTAAAAAAGCAACGGAATAATTATTCCCTTTTTATCAAATTCTGTGGATCATTAATAGCTGTACTCAAACAGTCCTTCCTCACCTCCTTCCTGACTTCCCTTGATCATGATAGATAATCAATTGCTCAGGACAACTGATGTATAGTAAAATACCAGTTAGTGCAAGAACCCAATGCATGGAGAGGCAAAGAGCCTTTAATGACTATAAGACTATTATTTAATCCCAGTTTGTTGCTTGGAGAGTTCTTGAGTTTACAGAAGTGTTTCAGTCTACAGTACATTAGGTTAGCAATTAATAGCTGGTTTTCACTGATTAAAAGTATTTATAAAGTGACTCAAGTATTGCTTTTGAACACAACTAGTAAATGTAGATGTGTGTGTGGTATCTTACGTTTATAACTCAGGGTAGTGGCTTTGCCATGGGGGTTATTGGTGTCTGCAGTGTACACACAGTCACACTGATGGAGATGGGGCAGAGGTGAGCAAAATGAACTTCCTTATTTTAGGAGTACACTCTTGGAATTCTCCCCTAGACACTACACCAACGTTGTAAGTGGCGAACATTGAGAGCAATCAGTAATGAGACTTGACCTCTCCGAGGCCAGGGCGGTCCTGAAGCATGATTATAACCCAGCATTCCAAGTCGCGCAGCACGGGACTATGGGCTGTGAGTAATGAGTGTGTACATGTTCCTGTGTAAGAATAGTAGCCAGTAATCATGGCATAAGCAATGCTGTTCTAGTAATTCACTGACACAGCCCCCCCCCCCCCCCCCCCCCCCCCCCCCCC
>JANRGW010032884.1:61783-73768 GCA_024733675.1 Psilopsiagon aymara | reverse complement strand
CCCCTTGCCTGTAATCTCTTCACCCTCTCCCCCTTCTCCCTCCCTATCTCCGGAGAAAGCGAGAGGAAAGTGTCGGGAGCGGGGAGCTCGTAGCAACAGGATTCTGGGATGAAGAAGATTCGGCAGCAGCATCTCCGGCAGGTGAGAGCCAGAAAGCGGGGATGCCCCCAGGGCTGGGAGCCAGGGACAAGGCATGGACCCGCCGCCATCCCCGGCACGGGAGTCTCCTTGGGGGGACGGCAGACTTTTCCCTGGCAGGGATTGCCCACAGGAATAGTGTGCGTGCCTGGGGCAGCAGGGGGATGTGGGGCAGAGGGATGGGGATGTTTCATACCCGGGGATCGCTGTGGTCAGTGAGCAATGGACGGCCTGAGCCGCCCCTTCCCCTGCCCCTTCCCGCGGGATGCCGGCGGTGATTCCAGGCGGTGATTCCCGGGGCAGAGCTGCCTCCCGCAGCGTGGTACCCTGGGAGGAGGCTCCCACCGGCCCCGGGGGCTGCCCGGGCTCGGGGGTGGTGGAATGTAAGGGGTTCCCCCCCATCCACCAGGATAAGCACGGGAGCTGGGTTGTGCCTTTCCCACCGGATGCCTCCTCCTCGGATGTTTTTAAAGGTACTGCTGGACCCTGACCTCTGGGTTCAGGACAGAGCTGGCAGAACTGGAAACCCTTTTTGTACCCTTATGGAAACCTGTTTTAAGCCCACTTCTGTCTCTCCTATCTTTGGCTCCCCTCAGAATCACTCCAGGCTCAGAGTCCCCATCTACCCTCACACTGGGGACCAAGCCCCTTCTCCTGCATGAGGACATGCTCCTGCTGCTGCTGGGTCAGCCCTTCCCCGAGCATCCCAGGCTCTGCCCTCTGCCAAACCATTCCCACTAACCACAGGGCAGGATGACTCCAACCTGCACCAGCCTTCAGATGAATGAAAACCCAGGAGAGTTTCATCCCTGCCAGGAAATTCCTAGGATATTGGGATATGACATAAAGAAGCCAGCAGTGGCCTGGTGAAAGCTAGCAGCCTCAGGGCTGCCTTTCCTCCTCCACTGTTGTTTGCAGGCATCATCTGGCTCTTTCCCCCTCCTCCTCTCCCCTACAAATTGCTTTTTCAGATGACTTTGTGACTGCAAGAACCATTAAAAGTTGTCTCTGCCCCTTCCAAAGACTTCCAGAGATCCTTGAATTTCTCTGCTGCTGGTGATCCTGTTTAACATTCATTCAAGAACTCATTTAGTCCCGCAGCAATCCACTGGAATGGAAAGCAGATGTCTCCGGAGTCATTTTCCCCATTCCCACTGCTGCCCAGGGCCCTGCTGTCCTTCATTACCCCAAAATACTCTTGCTGAGTTCCAGATGGAGAACCTGGTGCTCACAGCCACCCAGCATCTTGGGATCTCCATGTTCAATGCTGGAATTGGGCTTGTCCAGAGCCATCCATGGCCAATGGAAGAGTCTGCACAGCCCTGGCTGCAGAACCTACCCTGGAACCCCAATAGCATCCTCTCCCTGTCACTGTGATCCACTTTCCAGCAGTGAGCAGGGAATTTTAAGCCTTCTCACCAGACATGTTTTAGACATATGGAAATTCCTCTTTAATAGAGAAGATCTTCCTCAGGCTCTAAGGATTTCAGGCTGGTATTTGAATAAGAGTAGTTCCAGAAGAGCAGAATGGATGAGTTTAATTCGTTTGATTATTTGCTTTCAGGGTTATTTGGTAGAAGTGGACTGAAGCCCATGGAGAGCAGTGGTGGGAGCCAGGATTTGGGCTGTGCCTCCCTGTACCCAGCCAGGCCTGAGCTGCTGCCCTCCCCTGCCTGCCACAGATCTTTCCCATTCCTTCCCCAAGGCTTTAGGATGAAAGTCCGTAAGAATTAGCAGTGGTGCATTCTCCCTCTGGACATCGCAGTAATGAGTTTGCCTCAGCCTCAGCAACCTCCCCATATCCCCTGTGCTGGCTCCAGCATCGCTTGCTCCCCCTCCTGGCTTGTGCTGTGATCCCAGGCTGGGGGAACCCAGGGCTGGCGCAGCCCTTCAAGGGGCTCCTCCACCCCGTTGAGATGCTTTATCTGCTTCCCTTTCTAAGAGATTTTGCATTTGAATTCATTTTTATGCTGTTTTCTCTTTTTTTCTCGAAGAGATTAACCAGCAATTCAAACTAATCCAAAGTGACTCACACCCTGCAGACGCACTGTGCTCGCACATGGCTCGGATCCACAAGGGAGGAAACTGGTGCCGAGTGGCATTCCTCCCAACCAAAGGCTGTGGTCCACGCAAAAACACCTACAAAATAACCCTGCAATGCCCCTTTGAATGGAGACAAAATATGATGAAAAAATAACTTTAATCTGGCTGTTTTCTCATGGATGCAGCCGAGATTTGCACTCATTAAAACAAATTGTTTTACAGAAAATAATTAGCACAAGGCAATTTCCTTAAGGAAGCCAGCTCTTGTCTTGGCAGAGACTAAAATGCTTTTTCTTCCCGGTGACCTTTGCTTTGCTGACTTCTTTGGGAGCATCTTGTGGTGAATAATGGAAAGTGATGCCGTGTTCAAAGAGGACGTGGTTGCCAAGGGAGCTGTTAGTCCCCGTCTGTTTATAACCGCGAGACAGGAGCCCGCTTTGAGAGATGGCTGTTGACGGTGGAAAGCACTAGAGCAATATTGTAGCACTACAGCACTTCAGCTGCAGCTGGAAAAGAAGGTTCCTGTTATGACAAAGGCTGAAAAGGAGCATTAATCCTAAAAAAAAGAGAATTGGATTGAGCCAGCATGTGAGATTTCAGCAGTCTGAAGTGGAGGAGTGCATCTCTCTGATATCTGGGGCAAAGATGGACTGCAAGCCCTAAATACTGCATTTTGCAGTTCATTTTTAGTAAGGCAAATAGGCCAGGTTTGCTGTGATTTCTATGGGAAGGCTATGATTTGAGGCATTTGGGGGCATTAATCCTGAAGCAATCTGTTTGTGTTTTCCAGCAGCATCCCTGGCCCTTGCTTCTCTAGCCGGCCCAATGTGACTGCAGTGTCACCATCCTTGGGGTCTATTTGACTCCTGAGCAGTCTCTGCTTTCTGCTCTGAAGTCCCAAATGTAAACAGCAGAGCTCCAGCTAAAGATATCGATAAGGGGGGGCAGACATCACTAAGGCATGGGTGACAAACTCCATCCCATGGCCTCTGAAAAGGGTGACAGAGATGTGGACTGGACCATGTCATTTTGAAAAGGTCCAGTTGATTCCTTTCTTCTCTTCCGGTTGCTTGTGTTGATTTCCATGCCACATCTGATGGACGGGCACCTGCATTTAGTCAGGTCATGCTGTTGCCCTTCTGGAGCTGTTTAGGGTTCAACCAGATGCACAGGAATTAAGCAAGAGAACTTAATGATGCCCCAACATCCCTGCCTGCTGTTTTGGTGCCATGCAAACCTGGAGAGCAAGAGGTTCCCAGCAGTGTGATGGACTGGGAAGCATTCTGGGGGCAGAAGACCAAACTGTGATGGCCCCATAGCTCCTGTCCCCATGCAGAGGGACCTTTGTGAACACGGGGTTAAGCTGCCGAAGCTTTTGGGGGGGATGTAGCAGAGCAGTCTGTCCCTCACCCAACAAACACAGGTTGCTGCGGGTCACGCTCACCGTGTGTGCTGGGTTAATTACCAGGCATGGCCATGGTTTGGAGAAGTTGCTAAGCTGTAGAGCTGCATTAACTGCAGGAGGGCTGCCAGGCAACAGCTTACAGCAACAGGATTGGGGTCACATTTTGACTTTTCAGCCTGTGTTTCTGAAGCTTTTTCTTCTGGCCCTTGATTTGCAACAGCAGCATCCAGTGGGTATGGGCTTTTAATGATGGGGTTTAGTTAACAGCAGAGCTCAGGCTCTGCAGTTCAGGTTGGCTTTGAGAAGAGTGTGCTCTGCTTGTCCTGTCCCTAGAGGGGTTTTCATGCTGGATGGGGATGGATTGACCCCTATATTTGGTGCCTTAGGGCTGTGAGCTGGAGTGCACCCTGTGAAGGGTTGGAGCCTGCAGCCATCATCAGCAGTGGCTCCTTGTCTCCATGGGAACTGGCAGCAAGAGCATCCCGTGGTCCATCCGGAGAGGAGAAGGAGGAGAGGAGATAGCTGCCACTTCCCTCAGGGACTGAAGCAGGGCAGTACCGGGCCCTGCTCACCCAGCTCTCATCTCCAGGCCTGCTGCAGGCTCTAAACACGTATGTATGCTGGGGACCGGCAACTCCTTCTGGCTCCCTCCAAATCCAGGCCCCTTTCCCTCTCTTCTCTCCCTCCAAATCCAGGCTTCTTTCCCTCAATCACATCCCATGGGCTTGTTCCTTACTATCCATGAACTCAGGGACATGGAGATGGTTGATTTTTTCTTTTGAGAGCCCAAAAAGAAGGGAAAGTTCCCAAACGGGCTCTTCCTGTCCTGGTCCCAGTGCCTTGTCAGCAGGGACCACAGCATCCTCCTGTCTCTGTACCTCAGTACCAGGTGAACTATGCATCCTAAAGGGAGTCAAGTCCTAGGGCAAGGTAAGGGCTGGACAAGTGTCAGTGCTGTAACTTGGGGTCACAAATTCACACCAGAGCTTCCAGTGCTCCTTCCTTCTCCACTCTTCATCCCCTGCTTTTATTCCTTCCTTAACCCTCTCTGCTCTATCCTATCTCCTGCTCTCTTGCTCAGCCGGTGACCCCGGAGCTCCTGGTGAGCCCCAGCAGCCAGGAAGGGGACCTGGGCTCCGAGTGCCCAGAGGACAGAGGGAACTGGACGGGGCGGCTGGATTTCCTCCTCTCCTGCATTGGATATTGTGTGGGCCTCGGAAATGTCTGGAGGTTCCCCTACAGGGCTTACACCAATGGAGGAGGTATTTGGGCATCATTTGGAGGGGCCACATCTCCCCCTGGCTGAGCTGGGCTGGCGGAATGTTTTAGGGGTTTTTTCCTTACTTCTTGCAGGAGCTTTCTTGGTTCCTTACTTCATCATGCTGGCCATCTGCGGGATCCCCATCTTCTTCATGGAGCTGTCCCTTGGCCAGTTCTCCAGCCTGGGGCCACTTGCTGTCTGGAAGATAAGCCCCCTCTTTAAAGGTGCGTGAGTGAAGTCCAGAGCCTCAGTGTGGCCCCTGGAAGAGCTGCTTGATGAGGACATGGACCAGCATTCGCATCCCATGATCCTCAAAGCTCATGTTAGAATCAAAGGTTAAATCCTGGGGCAGGTGGAGCAGGCTGGACTCCTGCTTAGTAGCTGCAAGATATATATGAGATCTATCAGTCTTTGGAGGCTCTGGATGTCATGCTGTATAAAAATTATTAAGCCAGCTAGTGTACAAAATACAGCCCCAAAGCTGAGCAATGCCTGTGGAGGTCAAGAGTAAGAATAAGCATTCAGAAAAAGGTCAAATCAAGCGCTTTTCCTCTTGACATTAAGTTGGAGTAAAATCATCTTTATGATGAAATAGATCATCATTCAGAGAAGGCTTGTCCAGAGTGTACAATAAGAGGGTCCCCTCACCACATGAGCCTCAGGCTGGTTAAACATTTGGCTGCTGAGCTCCAGTGTCTGACCCTGGTTTTGAGTGTTCTCTGCTCCGGAGAGATGGCTCACTCCTTCTTTATCCTCTCCTTCCTCCAGGCATTGGCATGGGCACGATCCTCATCGTCTCCCTGGTGGCCATTTACTACAATATGATCATTGCTTATGTTCTCTTCTACCTCTTTGCATCCCTCACAAGCGACTTGCCCTGGCAGCACTGCGGCAACTGGTGGAACACAGACCTGTGCCTGGACCACCACATCATCAAGGCGGGGAACACCACCTTTCCTGTCAACATCACCAACACCGTCAGCCCCAGCGAGGAGTACTGGAGGTACAGAGCTCAACTGGCCATGGGGACACAGAATCATAGAACCACAGAGTACTTTGATTTGGAAGGGACTTCTAAGCTTGTCTAGTCCAACCCCCCTGCAATGAGCATGGTCATCTTCTGGATCACCTTCAGTTTAATCTTCTCTTTCCCCTTGTCTTTTAAAGTTTTCTACAGTGTTCCTTGTAAGTCACTCTATATATATAGACATGGTTGGCATTCAACCAGAGAAAGCATGGGGAAGGGGTGAGGGGTAAAGGGTCTGTGCTGGATGGCTCATGGTTGGTGTTGTGGATGCAGTGATGGGCTTTATGGTCAGCTGTGAGCCTTATCTCAGTTCAGGCATTAGGATCATGTCCCTGGGATGTGGGAGGTGCCCAGGAGTTAGCTCTGCTTTGCTGGTCTGGAGATACATTAGACTGAAGTGCATCCCATGACTGGACTGGCTGGGAATTTGCTCTCAAGCCTCCAGGCATCCCCTGTGGACTCTTTAATGCATGGTGGAGAAATCAGACCAACTGCTCCCCCTTCCCCATCAAAAGAGCTGCCTCTCATCATTGGGATTTTTGGCAAGGTTATTTTTGGAGCAGAGGCGCTGTTGGGTCCAGAGAGGCTTCAGGGAGAAGACAGGAATTGCCCATGGCCTCTTACTAGCAGTTCTCCTTTCTCTCTAGCCGGTACGTCCTCCACATCCAAGGGAGCTCTGGGATCGGAGATCCCGGGAGGATCCGCTGGAACTTGTGTCTGTGCCTGCTCCTTTCTTGGACTATTGTCTACCTGTGCATCCTAAAGGGAGTCAAATCCTCTGGAAAGGTAAGAGCTGGACAGTCTTTTTGGGGGAGGGATCTACAGCGATGCTCACCAGTGCCTGTGATTCTCCGCACATCTGGGAAAGTGAGACCCAGAAACAGCATCCTGGGGATGGGTCCCACATCCAGACAGTGCCAGGGCTGACACCGCTGGTCTTGCTGCATGGGAGATGCAGTGGAGGGCTGGGAGGGATCACCTGTGCTGTGCTCTCGCCCCCAGCTCTCCCAGTGGGCTCTGCTCTCCCGCAGGTTGTGTACTTCACCGCCACCTTCCCCTATCTCATCCTGGTGATGCTGCTCATCCGCGGCGTGACCCTGGAGGGGGCCTGGAAAGGGATCCGGTTTTACCTCACACCCCAGTTCGATCACCTGCTCTCTTCCAAGGTGAGCAGGGTCTTGTCCAACACACAGAAATGAACCTTTCCTCCTGCTCCTCCAGTGGTGGCTTTTCTGATCTGAAGTCCTCTCTTGACTGATCCTTGACCAAAAGTACTTGCCTTTGAGCAATATGTCTTTGCTCCACAGCTTGTCTATAGGGCCCTCCCCACAGGGCACAGACCCGTGCCTATATTTCTGGCTCTCCATGCAGGGGATGGCATGTTCACCATCTCCCCTGGGTACCAGAACCATAGGAAGGATTAGCCCCTGTGGGGCTATGGGGTGCTTATAGGGGCTCATGCTGGATTTGACTGTTCTGTTTTTCTCTGGCAAGCTCAGTGTGCAGAGCAGGAATTTTCCTGGGATCAGCAGTGTTGGTAGCAGAGACCACCCAGTTTTACAAGGACATTGAAATGCTACACTGGGCTGGCTCTAAAAACCTCTCCTTAGTCCTTCCACCAGCCAGCTGACCCAGCCGAGTTAGCGAGGAAAGGCAAAGACCCATGGACTTGGTGCTCCTGGAGGGCTGGGGAAGATGTGCTGCAGGCTCTAGGGAAGGCTATTTCCAACTCCTTCTTCCTGTGGAGTTGTCTCCCAAGCCCCTGTTCTCCTCAAACCTGCTTTCTTCCCCCAGGTGTGGATCGAGGCTGCCCTGCAGATTTTCTACTCCCTTGGGGTAGGCTTTGGGGGCCTCCTCACCTTCGCCTCCTACAACACCTTCCATCAGAATATTTACAGGTAGGAGCCAGCTCCTGTCTTGTAAAGACCATGGGTTGGGGGAGCCATTGAGACCTCAAAGCACATGATCACCCAGCACTGCTCCTTGCCCAAGCACCTTATAGATACCTGTCAGCCTGCACAGGCTTAAGAGGGACAGAGGGCTCTGTAGAAGAAAGTTCTCCCAAGCATCAAGGCACAACGTCTGGCTGAGAAGTTTGGGGCTGTAGGTGCTGAATGCTGAGGATATTTGGGGCTGGAGTTATGCCTGTTTGTCCTGTGCCCTTATCCTAGGGGAAAGCAGACCTGGAAGGAACCCCACAAAATGACTATGCCATTAGATATACACTCCTTTTGACTATGAAAAGCATAGGCCAAGAGAGGACCTGGAGGAGAATCACTGTGGCACCTGGGACTGGCAATGCCACTGGTGCGGGGTGGGAAGGAGTGGGCACGTTCAGAGCACCTTCTTTCTCCTCTGTAGGGACACCTTCATAGTGACCCTGGGCAATGCCATCACCAGCATCCTGGCAGGGTTTGCCATCTTCTCCGTTTTGGGATACATGTCTCAGGAGCTTGGGGTCCCTGTTAACCAGGTGGCAAGAGCAGGTGAGGCGAAACAAAGACCCTTTCTCCTTCACCTTCTGCCTGGGTCCACTGAAGAGCACTCCTTCTAGGGTGGGAGGCACCTGAGGGGATCGTCTTGAGGGATGATGCTATATGTTCAGCTGGCCAAGGGGAGGGGAGGGGAGGGGAGGGGAGAAGCCAGCTCCTGCCATGCAAACTGTGAGCAGCACCAAGTGATGTCTAATAAAGTGAAAGCAAGGAGCAGGCTGGTTCTCCTGCACCTCTCACCTTCTGCTGCAGGACCCCTCCTGCACCTCAGTTCCCTGCTGTGGTGCTGCTCTGCTGTGCTCTCCTCTCCTCTATCCACCTATGCCCAGCGCTGTCACCCCCTTTTCACCCTGCTGTCCTTTGCCTCCCCTAGGTCCTGGCCTGGCTTTTGTGGTGTACCCCCAGGCCATGACAATGCTTCCCCTTTCTCCATTCTGGTCTTTCCTGTTCTTCTTCATGCTGTTAACCTTGGGTCTGGACAGCCAGGTAAGGAAGGAGCCCACCGAGACAGCCACAGCGCCTGAGCAGTCCAGGGGCTATGGTGACCCTCTTCTCCTTTGCATGTAGTTTGCCTTTATGGAGACAATCGTCACGGCAGTCACAGATGAGTTTCCTTACTACCTGCGGCCAAAGAAAGCTTCATTCTCTGCTGTCATCTGCATCACGCTCTTCCTGATGGGGCTCATCCTCACAACGGAGGTAAGGGTTCTGGCTGGATGTGTTGTGGAGAGCTTAGGGCACAAGGCTGAGGTTGCAGAGACACCGATATTCACATCAGCTATTGAGGTGGAAGAGAGACAACTGATGATTTTGGGCTTCATTAGAATGTAAGGTCCCAGGGGACAAACACAGCATTATTCCTGTCCCTGCACGACCCCAGAAGAACAATGGCGTCTTCTGTGGGTGCCTGACCACTGTCTTCCTCAGTGCCCACAAAAGGGCAAAGAGGACTGTGTCCCCAAAAGCAGGAGGACATGGGTAGGGGCTTGTTGGGCTGATGGCCCCTGAGATGCTGGCTGCTGTGCTCCACAGGGTGGGATGTACTGGCTGGTCCTACTGGATGACTACAGCGCTGGCTTTGGTCTCATGGTGGTGGTGATCACTACCTGCCTCGTGGTGACACGTGTCTATGGTAAGGTGTCTGTCCCCACAGGGGCATGAGGAAGGGTGGTCTGTGTCTGTGATACAACTGTGATACAGCTGTGATACAGACACACACAGCTGTATCACAGCTGTATCTGTATCACAGCTTCTGAGTCCTGCTCCCTCTGCCTCCTCCAGGCATAAAGAGATTCTGCCGAGATATCCACATGATGCTGGGCTTCAAACCAGGGTCCTACTTCAGAGCCTGCTGGATGGTCCTGTCCCCAGCAACAATGATGGTAACTGCCCCAGGGACCATTCAGGTTCTGCTGGGAGGTCTCCATCATCTCCAGGCCCTTTTTGAGCAGGAGACCCTCAGAGGGCTCTGGGTTCTCACTTTCCTGCCATCCGCAGGCTCTGCTGGTGTACAACATCGTCAAGTACCAGCCCTCTGAGTACGGCAGCTACCGCTTCCCTGCCTGGGCCGAGATCCTGGGCATCCTCATGGGAGTCCTGTCCTGCCTGATGATTCCTATTGGCATGGTGGTCGCTGTGCTCCGAGAAGAAGGGACGCTGTGGGAGGTAGGAGGTGCTGGGGCTGGCATTGCTGGGAAGCATCCCACAAACATGCAGGGGTGACCACAAGCCCTTGTATCCTCTGTCACCTGCATCCTCTCTCCTGGAGCTGTGTCCCCATTCCTCCTTCCTGCCCATGGCGTGTGAGAGATGGTGCATCCCAGGGCATGTCCAGCACCACCTTCCCATGGTGCCAGGCAGGCACTGAGTCACACTGCTTCCCAAGGGGCATCCCTGCATGCATTCCCCCTCCAGAACAGGCCTTGTCCTTTGGGACTCACGTTGTTCTTAGCATGGGGCTGGCATGGGCATGTGGGACTTTGCACCCATTTTGCAGGAGCAATGACAGAGCAAGGAAGGCAGCTCCCGTCCCACGCAGGCAGCCACGGGCAGCACGGGTGGCATCCTTGGAGCAGGCTATGGAGCTGCCCGCAGCTCTCCCAGCCCTGCGGGGCTTTGCTGCTCTCTCCGGGCTGTCCAAAGCAGAGGCAGCAGAGCTCACTGGCCCCCACCTCAGCAGGAACTCCCCAGCTGTAACAGCTCCCCAGCCATAGCGGGGGGCTTGCACAGAGCTGCTTTCCAAAGAAGCTTCAGCACAAGCTTCCACCCTATTCTATCACATCCCATCTCATCCCATCCCATCTCATCTCCTTGCATCCCATCTCATTGCATCCCATTCCATCCCATCCCATCACATCCCATTCCATCCCATTGCATCCCATCCCATCCCATCTCATGGCATCCCATCGCATCCCATCGCATCCCATCACATCCCATTCCATTCCATCCCACCGCATCCCATTGCATCCCATCCCATCACATCCTAACCCATCCCATCGCATCCCATCCTCACTGGGATCTGAGGTGTGCAGGGTTCCTGTCTCCCCATAGCGGGTGCGGCAGGCCAGCCGGCCCACCATGGACTGGGGCCCGTCGCTGGAGGAGAACCGCACCGGGCTGTACGTGGCGAGCCTGCCCGGCAGCCAGTCCCCCAAGCCCCTCATGGTCCACATGCGGAAGTACGGTGGCATCACCAGCTACGAGAACACGGCCATCGAGGTGGACCGGGAGATGGAGGAGGAGGAGGAGTCCATGATGTGATGGGACCCTGCAGGTTGGGAGGGGGCTCCCCCCCCAGTTCACACAGGTTGCACTGTGACGCTTCAGGACAGCCCCAGGAGGTGGGTTTGGGTGTGGTTGAGAGGCGCTGACCCTGCCGATGTCCTCATCACCACCCTGACCCAGCCAGGACAGAGCTGCTGCTCATCCCGGTGCTCCGAGGTGTTTCTGTTCAATGTGACAACTGTGTGACGCATCTGTGTGCTCCTGTGATGGTGTCTGGTTGAAGTGTCTGGGCTGCCCTTCTCCACTCTAAGCCCAAGCCCAGCCTTCCCGTGCAGGGATGCTCCAGCTACAAGGATGCACCAGCTACAGGGATGCAGAGATGCTCCGGCTGCAGGAGGTGGGGAGGAGGAGGACATCCTCTGCATTGGTCTGCTCTCTACTTGTGTATATTTAACTCCAGTAACCCACAAACGTGTGAAAAAGGACTATAATATCCCCCTTGCCCTGAGGACAGTGTGTGCCGGAGGCACTGCAACAAAACCAGCACAAATCAGTGTCCTGCTCAAGGAATGTGGCCTAATAAATGGGCAGTTGAAGCAGTGAGAAGGAAGAAATAATAAAGCTTTATAAACAAACCGGCTTTGGCCTTTCCAAGCTTGCAGATCCCCCAGGGACCTCTGTGGGTCAGGCCAGCTCTTCCCCATGGTACCTGGTAGGGCTGGGGCGAGCTGTGGTCTATGTGTGCAGGAGGTCAGAGATGTCTCATCTGGACTCAGCTCCAGAGGAGGATCACTTTCCATCCCCAAGGGAGATCCAAGGGTGCTGCTTTTCCCAGGGAAAGAAGAGCTGTGTTTCAGTGCCGGTCACTTCCAAAGCAGCTCAAACTCCTTCATAG